>SSNP01000006.1:9594763-9627223 GCA_006937955.1 Pachypanchax playfairii
CTTCCCGTCCACCGCTAGAACCCTCTACAGGAGATCCTTCCTGTCCACAGCTAGAACCCTCTACAGGAGATCCTTCCTGTCCACAGCTAGAACCCTCTACAGGAGATCCTTCCTGTCTACAGCGGAACCCTCTACAGGAGATCCGTCCCGTCCACTGCTAGAACCCTCTACAGGAGATCCTTCCTGTCCACAGCTAGAACCCTCTACAGGAGATCCTTCCCGTCCACATCTAGACCCCTCTACAGGAGATCCTTCCTGTCCACAGCTAGAACCCTCTACAGGAGATCCTTCCTGTCCACAGATAGACCCCTCTACAGGAGATCCTTCCTCTCCACAGCTAGAACCCTCTACATGAGATCCGTCCTGTCTACAGCTAGACCCCTCTACAGGAGATCCTTCCCGTCCACCGCTAGAACCCTCTACAGGAGATCCTTCCTGTCTACAGCTAGAACCCTCTACAGGAGTTCCTTCCTGGCCACGGCTAGAACCCTCTACAGGAGATCCTTCCCGTCCCCAGCTAGAGCCCTCTACAGGAGATCGTTCCTGTCCACAGCTAGAATCCTCTACAGGAGATCCTTCCCGTCCACAGCTAGAACCCTCTACAGGAGATCCTTTTTGTCCACAGCGAGAACCCTCTACAGGAGATCCTTCTGTCTACAGCTAGAACCCTCTACAGGAGATCCTTCCCGTCCACAGCTAGAACCCTCTACAGGAGATCCTTCCTGTCCACAGCTAGAACCCTCTACAGGAGATCCTTTTTGTCCACAGCGAGAACCCTCTACAGGAGATCCTTCCTGTCCACAGCTAGAACCCTCTACAGGAGATCTTTCCTGTCTACAGCTAGAACCAACGACAGGAGATCCTTCCTGTCCACAACTAGAACCCTCTACAGGAGATCCTTCCTGTCCACAGCTAGAACCCTCTCCAGGAGATCCTTCCTGTCTACAGTTAGAACCCTCTACAGGAGATCTTTCCTGTCTACAGCTAGAACCAACGACAGGAGATCCTTCCTGTCCACAGCTAGAACCCTCTACAGGAGATCCTTCCTGTCCACAGCTAGAACCCTCTCCAGGAGATCCTTCCTGTCCACAGCTAGAACCCTCTACAGGAGATCCTTCCTGTCTACAGCTAGAACCCTCTACAGGAGATCCTTCCTGTCCACAGCTAGAACCAACGACAGGAGATCCTTCCTGTCCACAACTAGAACCCTCTCCAGGAGATCCTTCCTGTCCACAGCTAGAACCCTCTACAGGAGATCCTTCCTGTCTACAGCTAGAACCCTCTACAGGAGATCCTTCCAGTCCACAGCTAGAACCCTCTACAGGAGATCCTTCCTGTCTACAGCGAGAACCCTCTAGAGGAGATCCTTTTTGTCCACAGCGAGAACCCTCTACAGGAGATCCTTCCCGTCCACAGATAGAACCCTCTACAGGAGATCCTTCCTCTCCACAGCTAGAACCCTCTACATGAGATCCGTCCTGTCTACAGCTAGAACCCTCTACAGGAGATCCTTCCTGTCCACAGCTAGAACCCTCTACAGGAGCCCTTCCTCTCCACAGCTAGAACCCTCTACAGGAGATCCTTCACGGCCACAGCTAGAACCCTCTACAGAAGATCCTTCCTGTCTCCAGCTAGAACCCTCTACAGGAGATCCTTCCTGTCCACAGCTAGAACCCTCTACAGGAGATCCTTCCTGTCCACAGCTAGAACGCTCTACAGGAGATCCTTCCCGTCCACAGCTAGATCCCTCTACAGGAGATCCTTCATGTCTACGGCTAGAACCCTCTACAGGAGATCCTTCCTGTCTACAGCTAGTACCCTCTACCGGAGGTCCTTCCTGTCCACAGCTAGCACCCTCTACAGGAGATCCTTCCTGTCCCCGGCTAGAACCCTCTACAGGAGCTCCTTCCCGTCCACAGCTAGAACCCTCTACAGGAGATCCTTCCTGTCCACAGCTAGAACCCTCTACAGGAGATCCTTCCTGTCTACAGCTAGAACCCTCTACAGGAGATCCTTCCCGTCCACAGCTAGAACCCTCTACAGGAGATCCTTCCTGTCCACAGCTAGAACCCTCTACAGGAGCTCCTTCCCATCCACAGCTAGAACCCTCTACAGGAGATCCTTCCTGTCCACAGCTAGAACCCTCTACAGGAGATCCTTCCTGTCCACAGCTAGAACCCTCTACAGGAGATCCTTCCTGTCCACAGCTAGAACCCTCTACAGGAGATCCTTCCCGTCCACAGCTAGAACCCTCCCTCAGTGTGTGAGAAACATATAAATGTTCGATGGATTTTAGTTTTAAGATGATTTAGAACGTTATCTGAACATGTTTGATTGAAGATCTTTGTGGTTCAGTGTCTCAGACGATCTCTTTCACCAGGACAACTTTACGATGGTTATGATGAAGAATACCAGTGTCCTATTTTAAACGAGGACAGGGTGAGTTTACTTTTCATGGTATTTTAGAATCATATTCCTTTCACCTCTCTGAAAACCATTCCTTAGTGCTGATCATTTAAAACACGTTTTGACCAGTAATTTCATGATGAGCGGTTAGTTGTCTCCGTAGAAGAAAGACCATGTGATGAATTGGTACTTTTTGATTAAACTGAACTGAATTTATCAAAAAATGTTACATGTAAACGTTGTGGTTTCATGTGATCCAACAGGTGGTGGATGAGCTGGATGATAAAATGGGAGAAGGTGGCGTGATCGTAGATTATCATGGTTGTGACCTGTTTCCTGAACGCTGGTTCCATATTGTGTTTGTCCTGCGAACAGATAATACTCTGCTGTACACTCGACTGGAAGCCAGGTAACCGTGTTAGCTCCTAAAGATCAACCATAAATAATGTACAACTCTAATGGTGCGTTCACACCGGTCTAACCGTCAACGTCAGAAGCGTCAAGTTTACATGTAAAGTCTATGGTGGACTGCGTCAGACAGACGTCAACGGCTCTGCGACGCTTTGTGAGCGTTATGAGCATCAACTTTTCAAGCTTTTTGAGCGTTTCAAGCGTTGATGCTTGAAACGCTTGAAACGCAGAAAGTTCAGCTAGCTGAACTTTTGACGCTCTTAACGCTCTTGAAGCGGCATGTCAACCAATCAGAGCGTCTCATCGTAGTGACTTATAGACGTCATACATAACCCGGAACACGTGGGAGCAGAAAATTTATATCCACAATGCAAGATAAATTAATCATAGTCATCTGTAATCACATGGAACTTTATGATCCTTCTTTATATATGTATAGAGACAGGAATGTAAAGGATAAAGATCGCTGAAGAGCTCGGAGTCTCGGGTAAGTTATCAACTGATGAGCGTTACGAGCGTCAACACCTTAACTGGCAGGCGTTATAAGCTTCAACTTTCAAGCCTCAAAATTGAAGCGTTGTGAGCGTTGACGCTTGTGACGCTGGTGGCTGGTGTGAACGCACCATAACGCTCACAAAGTGACGCAGGGACTCTGACGCTGGTCTGACGGGCTCCATCATAGACTTTACATGTAAACTTGATGCTTCTGACGTTGACGGTTGGGCCGGTGTGAACGCACCATAACAGTACACAAACAATTCCCTTCCTGTGATTGAAACATCACTCAAGTAAAGTCTTTGAATCAGTGTTTTATTTAATCTATAGCAACAGTTATCACTGCTACTAATGGAAAAGTCAAATCAGGACAAATTGTCAGAAAAAGACCAAGAATTCCAAAGATTTAGGACAATATGAGACATGGGGACACTTTAAAACCCCAACAAAACGGACTTACTTCACCAAAGTGGTGTGAGTTATTTAAGACATCAGAAGCTAAGCAATAAAAATATCTTTTCAAAATACCTTCCATGTCTCAAAGCATCTGTATGAACGTGGTCCATTAATGTCTTTCCTGGATGATCAGTTTGTACTTTCATACTGTGGTTGGACAGTTCTTCAGTCTCATTGTGTCTGTGTTTCTGGGACTTTCAGGGGTTACACAGGAAAGAAGCTACAAGACAACGTGCAGTGTGAGATCTTCCAAACCATCTATGAAGAGGCCATGGAGGCCTATCCTGAAGAGATCGTTCACCAGTTACCAAACAACACACCTGAGGATCTTGAACAAAACCTGGAGCAAATAATTCAGTGGACTGAGCAGTGGATGAAAGACCATAACTAGAAAGAATATCAATACAAAACTAGTTGAAAAGTAAAGAGGCCCGTGTTCTGGAAACATTCTCACTGAAGCCAAATATTTTCATACTTTTCCTTCAACTTTGCTTGAATATCATATTTAAAGTGATCATTGTTGGTCAAAGCGCTTTACATGCTCAGTCTGGAAAATATAACTCTATAAAAAATAAACAATCACTGCTCATCAATGTGTAAACAATCTTTGGTCACCAGGGGTGTATTTCACAAAGCAGGTTTAGTTAGTTAACCCTGAGATGAGGATACTCTGGTTTTTCAGTTTCACAAAGCGAGTTCAGTGTAACTCTGAGTCGGTTACCAGGGCAACACACTCCATGAACCTAACCTGCTCACCAGCAGGTTTGATTGACACAACTCAGAGTTTCTCCTGTTCTTAAGTTGAAGCCTGTTGTCTGACATCAGTAACAGACACGACGATGAGCCTGTTGACTTGGAAACACAGATATTATATAGAAATCTCCATCAGGAGAGAGAGAGAGGATGATCAGCAGCGTTTGGAATGAAGCCTTGATGGCGTTATGCAACATGGTTGGATTTTCAGTAACAGAATAATCTAATAAATTATAGTTTCTAACGTTACAACACCGTTATCGTTAGTGAACGTAAAAGTTTCTGAACCCTAAACCAGTTTTCTGTGACTCAGGTCACCTGTTTTTTACCTTCAGGACACCAAAATCACACAGAGTGAAATAACCAGTTGATTCCAGATGAGTGATTTGGTTTATTCACACAGAAAACAGAAAACCTTCCCGCGCTTTGTCCAGCAGGGGGCGCGTGTTCTCTAAAGCGGACTCCATCTTGAACCTGAGGTGGACACGGAGGAGGAAGTCAAGCTGCGGTTCCTCCGTCCACTTTAGGACCGTTTATTCCAGCCGTGGACAGAAAGACACGCACGGGATTCAATGAGTGAGTGTTATTTTTATTTCACACCACATTGTTACATTTTAATCCGCCATAATCCGGATACAGAAGACATGTAACGTTGTGACAGACAAACCAAGAACTAACCCGGAACCCGGTATGACCCAGAACCATAGTCTGATCCAGAACCCGGTCTGACCCACTACTCACGACGAGGCTGAAGTTGGGTTCCAGTTCTATCTTCCGATTCAGGAAACGGCTAAAGGGTTATTACTCCAAATTTTCTCTGCTGAGCGCCTTTAGTCTGCTCTGGTTTAAAAACTACAATATTTAGACATTTCAAACCTGGACTAGATTATTCTACACTAATAGAAGAACTCTCTGGGATTTGTGAAACTTTGATGAAGCCAGATTTCAGCACTTTTTCTGCATCTGTAAACAGTCAAATTGTATTTACAATTAACAGTATTCAAAAAGCATTTTAAGGGAAAGATTATTTCAAGTTCATTCACTCTTGGATCACCATGTTGTACAGCTGAGTTTGTAGTTTGCAGTAAACCCTCATGCATAACGACAACAAATAAGGACAACAACAACAACAACAACAGCTTTTTTACAGGAAGAAAGTTCCTACCAAATCTGGCTTCAATTTGTTTTGGTCTTTTCTACAAATGAGTGAAAGAAGACATCACCTACAAACAATGAAGTAAAAGAAGAACTTGTACAGGAAAACTTTATAAAAAAAAAAGGGTTTTGAGAATGTCAGTTTCTCAGTGGATGCCCCTTCAATGAGGACCCCCCCCCCCATGAGGATGTCCCCCTCTATGCAGGACTTATCATAGCTATACAGAATGCCAGGTCAGTTGTATAGTAGCTTCTATGAAATGAGATCAGCTAAAATAATGTGGTCCAGATGCAGGAAAAGTGCTGAAATCTGCCTTTTTTGAAGTTTCACAAACCCCAAAGTGGGTTTTAATTAGGGATGGGTATCGATAATACCACTCTTAACGATACTCCTTATTGATCCGGTACTTTATCGGTATACTTATCAGTACTTTTTTTTTTGAAAGACTAAAACAAAAGGGGAAAAACACAAATAATGAACTATAATTATTCAGTTTTTTTTAAACAATTGGAACAGCAAAGCACGAAAAATAAATAACTACAAAATAAAAAGTACAAAATGAATAACTGAATAAAAACACTATGAACAACTTCTTTTATATATCAAAAACTAAAAATACTATTTTAAAAAGATTAAGGTATTAAAATAAAAATATCAAACAGAACTTCCCCATAAAACAGTGCAATTAAAACCAAAATTAAAGCCGCGAGCGGCAATGAGCGGCCCTTGCACCTTGGCGCCGCTCTGGCCGCGTCACCGCCTCACCACAGCATTTCCCCTCATGCACAGTCACTCCCTGAAAAGTCAGAAAAACTCTGCTCCAGTGGACCAAAAGATGAATTTGTTCCTAAATGGCTATTTTTTAGAGTGTCATATATGATGTAATGCAATTCAAGCTGTTTTTCCATCATGAGAGAAGACGTGCAGGTAGTAGGAGGATAAATACGTCATGGTGACCTGGACCACAGACTGAACAGGGATGCTGTTTTTAAGCAAGGATAGAACAGACTATTTCTTGAGGAGGCTTATGTCCTTCAATATGTGCAGCAAGATTTAAAATTGTGTTATAACTCTGTCTTTGATAGTGTCATTACATGTTCACTCATTGTTTTTATGAGGAGCATCAGAGAAAATGATGTAAACAGGTGAAAGACACCAATAAAG
This sequence comes from Pachypanchax playfairii, assembly GCA_006937955.1. Taxonomy (NCBI): domain Eukaryota; kingdom Metazoa; phylum Chordata; class Actinopteri; order Cyprinodontiformes; family Aplocheilidae; genus Pachypanchax; species Pachypanchax playfairii. Next base: position 9,601,605 of record SSNP01000006.1, read on the forward strand.
AAGACTGATTATGTTGTGGGGACTGATGTGAAGTCTTTAGAAACTATTGTCCAAAAATATTTGAAAAAACTAATAAAAATCCTCCTCACAACACAGTAACTCAACAACAGTGTCTTCAGTCAGAGGCCAGATCCACAGCTACTGGTGATTCTTCCAAATATAATGTGGTAAAACATGAAAATTTGTCTTTTCGCTGTGGTCACATCTTAAAACTTAGAGACTTAATTTTTTCTACAGTGTTAGAACATGTGAGTGACTATAATTTGAACCAGTTTCAAGCATATATTTTAAAGAAGAGCTGAGTATGACCTGAAAGAATAAAAATGGACAGTTCTGGTTCTGTGTGGGCGGGGCTAAAGTTGTGATAAAATATGAGTATATAGTTTTGTTTAGCAAGTCACTGTGATCCTGCATATGCATTTTGGTATCAATCTGTGAAATTATCAGGGAGGTATAACAGCTTGTTTTGCTTGGTGTAAAGGCAAAGTTTTAAGTGAAGCCACGCCCACAATTCTTAAGATAGAAAAAAAATGTTTTAATGACATATTTCCACATGCCTTAAGACTGTACTGACAAGGTGTCATGGTGATCCATGAAAGTATGTTGGAGTAAATGGTTCAATTCCGACAGGTGTGAAATGTCCCAAAATAGACAGTTTTTTCAAAATGGCCAACTTCATGTAACAATTAGCACGTGAGTCCAAGACACTTTTTTGTTGGTCCCGAGAGGATACATGAGTGTACCAAATTTCATGACCGTCAATAAAAGCAGTGGGCGGGGCTTGCAATTTAAAGTGAAAAAAATAGGGAAGAGGGGGCGCTAGAAACTAATAAAAGTAAAATGACCACTTTGGAGAGAGTTCCAGATGTTGTTAATGTGTTTGGAACAGACGAGAGATCCTCTTCAGAAATAAAAAAGAAATGTTTCTATATAAAAATACACATGAAAAACATGTAGCAGAACACAGAAGGTCCAGAACCGCTACGGGAGGTGGACAGAACACCACAGAACTGTCCACATTGGACAGACGTGTTGCTCTGATTGGTGTTACTGTACACGGGGACAGTGAAAACATCTTCACCAACAGAACACGCACATTTCTAGTACAAATTGATAAATACCACACGATGCGTAGAATTGTTCCAACATGAAATACGCACAGATCTGTGTGTAAGAACGATTGATAAATGAGGGTTCTGGATTCTCTTTGAAATCGCTAAGTTTGTCTGATCCCAGCAAAACCAGTGCCAGATAAATCACAAAGCTCCCTCACCTTATCCTCTCCAGACAGGGCTGGTATCAGGGAGGGCAAAGCTTGTGGGTTAAACACATTTAATTGGCTTGACCCTCCGGGATCACTGTGGAGTGTTACTCCATTGAACTTTCCTTTATCTACAGCCTCAGCTGCCTGTTTGGTCCTGATAGGTGTTGTCAATCTCTCTTTCAACCAGGTGCGCGGCTCCTCCAAAGCATCAAGCATGAGGCCCATGTTTTTAATGAAATCAGCTGGTGACAGCTTTTTTTGCGAGACCATGAAAGATGCTTCTCTCATCTGCAGTGCACTCAGAATCCTGAGATGCTGCTGTGAAATGAGAATAAATTGCTTCATACACTGTCCTGTAAGATGATGGACTCTGTTCTTTTTAAAACAAGGCCAAGATCTGTGGCAGCAGCATTGGGCTCCCTCTGAGTCTTTGGAGACTGATGTAAAGGCAGTATAATTTATCTATTAAATTTGAGAGATGGTTGATTTCACCACGTCTTAACAGCATCACCAGCTGAGACCTCAAGTCTATGATTTAAACAGTAAGATGGGGAAACTGGCCTTTAAGCCTGGTGTTGACTCCAGCTTTTCTTCCTAACAGAATCTCCATCACTGTAAAATCTGACTAAACACTCACTGAGGAAGACATTGTCAAGGTCATGACCTGACAAGCAGCTCAGAAGTGCCTCCGTTATCCCCTCTGCAGTTGTAGAATCAAGCTCCACCACGTCTAAGAAAACTGTGCTGGGATCAGATTTACTAACTGAGCAGCTTAAGTCTACTATCAGGGACGACATCTTACTTAAGGCAGTGCCCTCTTCAATAAGAACAGTGAGCTTAGGCCTTGTAGACTTTGTACTGTTGAGTGGAGCAGGTTTCATTTCTTTTGAAATGAATTGTACAATATCTGCACATGTCACATTGGAGTGCAGCCCCCTCCCAATATTTACCCCATTAGCTTTTTGAAGGTCAAGCAGTTCAGGATGGTCTGTGAACAGTCTGTTGTATCTGTTGTGTTCTGAGCACTGACATGCTAGAACAGCAACTTGTGCAACTAGCAAACTTAAATCTGTTAGAGTTGCCTCTGCCTGGCTGTGTGAAGACTTATGTCATGTATTTTCTTTTGAAGTGATTTCATTTGACTGCGTTTTGTGGATCCGTAAGGAGAAACTTTACAGTTTTGCCATTCACAGGAAAATGTAACTTTGTGTTCCCTGTTTGTGAACACTGAGTGATGTGGCACTTGTGCACACTGAGAACTCAGGAAAATTAGGAAAAGCAAATTCAAGTGTCACTGCTTTGGGCAGAGATGATCAAGTTGTCTGTGCCTGTTGTGTTACTGCTGATGCTGTACTGTGCTGCTGATGCTGTACTGTGCTGCTGATGCTGTACTGTGCTGCTGATGCTGTACTGTACTGCTGATGCTGTACTGTGCTGCTGATGCTGTACTGTGCTGCTGATGCTGTACTGTGCTGCTGATGCTGTACTGTACTGCTGATGCTGTACTGTGCTGCTGATGGTGTACTGAGCTGCTGATGCTGTACTGTTCTGCTGATGCTGTACTGTGCTGCTGATGCTGTACTGTGCCGCTGATGCTGTACTGTGCTGCTGATGCTGTGCTGTGCTGCTGATGGTGTACTGTGCTGCTGATGCTGTACTGAGCTGCTGATGCTGTACTGTGCTGCTGATGGTGTACTGAGCTGCTGATGCTGTACTGTGCTGCTGATGCTGTACTGTGCTGCTGATGGTGTACTGTGCTGCTGATGCTGTACTGTGCTGCTGATGCTGTACTGTGCTGCTGATGCTGTACTGTGCTGCTGATGGTGTACTGAGCTGCTGATGCTGTACTGTGCTGCTGATGGTGTACTGAGCTGCTGATGCTGTACTGTTCTGCTGATGCTGTACTGTGCTGCTGATGCTGTACTGTGCTGCTGATGCTGTACTGTGCTGCTAATGCTGTACTGTACTGCTGATGCTGTACTGTGCTGCTGATGCTGTACTGTGCTGCTGATGGTGTACTGTGCTGCTGATGCTGTACTGTGCTGCTGATGCTGTACTGTGCTGCTGATGCTGTACTGTGCTGCTGATGGTGTACTGAGCTGCTGATGCTGTACTGTGCTGCTGATGGTGTACTGAGCTGCTGATGCTGTACTGTGCTGCTGATGGTGTACTGTGCTGCTGATGCTGTACTGTGCTGCTGATGCTGTACTGTGCTGCTGATGCTGTACTGTGCTGCTGATGCTGTACTGTACTGCTGATGCTGTACTGTGCTGCTGATGGTGTACTGAGCTGCTGATGCTGTACTGTGCTGCTGATGGTGTACTGAGCTGCTGATGCTGTACTGTGCTGCTGATGCTGTACTGTACTGCTGATGCTGTACTGTGCTGCTGATGCTGTACTGTGCTGCTGATGGTGTACTGTGCTGCTGATGCTGTACTGAGCTGCTGATGCTGTACTGTTCTGCTGATGCTGTACTGTGCTGCTGATGCTGTACTGTGCTGCTAATGCTGTACTGTACTGCTGATGCTGTACTGTGCTGCTGATGCTGTACTGTGCTGCTGATGGTGTACTGTGCTGCTGATGCTGTACTGAGCTGCTGATGCTGTACTGTGCTGCTGATGGTGTACTGAGCTGCTGATGCTGTACTGTGCTGCTGATGCTGTACTGTACTGCTGATGCTGTACTGTGCTGCTGATGCTGTACTGTGCTGCTGATGCTGTACTGTGCTGCTGATGCTGTACTGTGCTGCTGATGCTGTACTGTTCTGCTGATGCTGTACTGTGCTGCTGATGCTGTACTGTGCTGCTGATGCTGTACTGTGCTGCTGATGGTGTACTGTGCTGCTGATGCTGTACTGAGCTGCTGATGCTGTACTGTTCTGCTGATGGTGTACTGTGCTGCTGATGCTGTGCTGTGCTGCTGATGCTGTACTGTGCTGCTGATGGTGTACTGTGCTGCTGATGCTGTACTGTGCTGCTGATGCTGTACTGTGCTGCTGATGCTGTACTGTGCTGCTGATGCTGTACTGTACTGCTGATGCTGTACTGTGCTGCTGATGCTGTACTGTGCTGCTGATGCTGTACTGAGCTGCTGATGCTGTACTGTGCTGCTGATGGTGTACTGAGCTGCTGATGCTGTACTGTGCTGCTGATGGTGTACTGAGCTGCTGATGCTGTACTGTGCTGCTGATGCTGTACTGTACTGCTGATGCTGTACTGTGCTGCTGATGCTGTACTGTGCTGCTGATGGTGTACTGTGCTGCTGATGCTGTACTGAGCTGCTGATGCTGTACTGTGCTGCTGATGCTGTACTGTGCTGCTGATGCTGTACTGTGCTGCTGATGCTGTACTGTGCTGCTGATGCTGTACTGTACTGCTGATGCTGTACTGTGCTGCTGATGCTGTACTGTGCTGCTGATGGTGTACTGTGCTGCTGATGCTGTACTGAGCTGCTGATGCTGTACTGTTCTGCTGATGCTGTACTGTGCTGCTGATGCTGTACTGTGCTGCTGATGCTGTACTGTGCTGCTGATGCTGTACTGTGCTGCTGATGCTGTACTGTGCTGCTGATGCTGTACTGTGCTGCTGATGGTGTACTGTGCTGCTGATGCTGTACTGTGCTGCTGATGCTGTACTGTGCTGCTGATGGTGTACTGTGCTGCTGATGCTGTACTGAGCTGCTGATGCTGTACTGTGCTGCTGATGGTGTACTGTGCTGCTGATGCTGTACTGTGCTGCTGATGCTGTACTGTGCTGCTGATGCTGTACTGTGCTGCTGATGCTGTACTGTGCTGCTGATGCTGTACTGTACTGCTGATGCTGTACTGTGCTGCTGATGCTGTACTGTGCTGCTGATGGTGTACTGTGCTGCTGATGCTGTACTGAGCTGCTGATGCTGTACTGTTCTGCTGATGCTGTACTGTGCTGCTGATGCTGTACTGTGCTGCTGATGCTGTACTGTACTGCTGATGCTGTACTGTGCTGCTGATGCTGTACTGTGCTGCTGATGCTGTACTGTGCTGCTGATGGTGTACTGTGCTGCTGATGCTGTACTGAGCTGCTGATGCTGTACTGTTCTGCTGATGCTGTACTGTGCTGCTGATGCTGTACTGTGCTGCTGATGCTGTACTGTGCTGCTGATGCTGTACTGTACTGCTGATGCTGTACTGTGCTGCTGATGCTGTACTGTGCTGCTGATGGTGTACTGTGCTGCTGATGCTGTACTGAGCTGCTGATGCTGTACTGTTCTGCTGATGCTGTACTGTGTTGCTGATGCTGTACTGTGCTGCTGATGCTGTCCTGTGCTGCTGATGCTTTACTGTGCTGCTGATGGTGTACTGTGCTGCTGATGCTGTACTGAGCTGTTGATGCTGTACTGTGCTGCTGATGCTGTACTGTGCTGCTGATGCTGTACTGTGCTGCTGATGTTGTACTGTGCTGCTGATGCTGTACTGTGCTGCTGATGCTGTACTGTGCTGCTGATGCTGTACTGTGCTGCTGATGCTGTACTGTGCTGCTGATGCTGTACTGTGCTGCTGATGCTGTACTGTACTGCTGATGCTGTACTGTGCTGCTGATGGTGTACTGTGCTGCTGATGCTGTACTGAGCTGCTGATGCTGTACTGTTCTGCTGATGCTGTACTGTGCTGCTGATGCTGTACTGTGCTGCTGATGCTGTACTGTACTGCTGATGCTGTACTGTGCTGCTGATGCTGTACTGTGCTGCTGATGCTGTACTGTGCTGCTGATGGTGTACTGTGCTGCTGATGCTGTACTGAGCTGCTGATGCTGTACTGTTCTGCTGATGCTGTACTGTGCTGCTGATGCTGTACTGTGCTGCTGATGCTGTACTGTGCTGCTAATGCTGTACTGTACTGCTGATGCTGTACTGTGCTGCTGATGCTGTACTGTGCTGCTGATGGTGTACTGTGCTGCTGATGCTGTACTGTGCTGCTGATGGTGTACTGTGCTGCTGATGCTGTACTGTGCTGCTGATGGTGTACTGTGCTGCTGATGCTGTACTGTGCTGCTGATGCTGTACTGTGCTGCTGATGCTGTACTGTGCTGCTGATGCTGTACTGTGCTGCTGATGCTGTACTGTGCTGCTGATGCTGTACTGTGCTGCTGATGCTGTACTGTGCTGCTGATGCTGTACTGCAGGTGTTCTTCTGAAAGACTGGGCTACTACAGGGGTATCACTACTGGTGCTGCTATGGTCTATGACCTTGGCTTTCTTTAATCCCCTAAACATAGTAAAAACATGGAATTTATCAAGTGACACATAATTAGAAATGTATGAAGAAAAAATGTATTTTGTGTGAGTACTCTGTGTTTCATCAGAACATTCACAGGAGCAAAAAAGTTACTAAAACATGAAATAATGTAATTACTCACAAATTTTAATGTCACATTTACTATGATTCCAGGTAAACAATATTTTGATTGCAGAGACTTTTCATTGACTGATTTATCTTTTTAAAACGTAACCTGTTGAAAGTAATCAGTGATTCTTCATTTTTTCACTCTCTTTTCTTCATCCTCCTCCATCTTTAACAGCAACATAATATAATATTAACATTGTTCCAGTGTCTAAATATTTGTGAACATAACATGAAGCAACGTTTATATGTTATTTCTTTTAAGTAGGAATAAAAGTTAACAGCAAGCTTTTCAACGTGCTGTACATGTTCGTCGCTATGAATTAAGACTCCAATATTATGTCATTACATTTTTCTTAACATGATTTCATGAGGTTTTGTCAGAGATTTCTTACTGTTTACTTCTTTCCCACATAGCACAAGCTGACTCTCAGTCATGAAAGATTTATTTTTAAGATTACTTTAGATGTGTTTTGTGTTTCTACTTTTTCAGTCTAGATTTTTTATTGTTCTCATTTTGCACTTTTAGTTTTCCTGTTCAGCCTTGTATACTTACTTTTAGATGTAATTTGTTTCTGTTATAATTTTCTTTTAACTTTTTTTTCTTTTTTTGTTCTTTCTAAAACGTGAAATAATGTAATTTACTAAAGGAAAACATGTTCAGCCCATTCCTTATGATCGGGCCTCTAGTGTCAGGCCATTTCACACAAATTTCAGGACTTTGTGGTTATTTCTTAAGTATTAACCAGTAATATGAAACATTTTATATCTAAAAAACATCAGGAAACACTGATTAACAGACCTTTCAAACTAGCAAACAAACTAGCCTATGAGAGCAAGGTATACTGCTTCCTGCCCCGCTGTGCATGGTAACATCAGACGTAGCCTCTTCCTGTTTGCTACGTCTTATGCTAACAGCTTTTAGCCAGCAGCATTCTAGGTGTGGTTTCAACTGCAGGAGCTGATGAATACTAACGAACAAAGGAGTTGTGATGAAACAGATACAGGCCGTTAGAACTCTGGTTTTATCACCACCTGCGTAGTTTGAGAGATTAAAACTGAAAGAGAAGTTGTTGACCTGTTTTCACCCACTATGAAGGTAAGAACACCTGTTAAAATATTCAACAGAAACCTCAGAAACACTGTTTTAATGGAAGGGAATATTTAAAATCTCATAGTTGTCAACATGCATATTGCTTTATATTTGGAAAGGCTAACAGTTCATTACTAAAATCACATGTAATAAAATTGTTATAAAAATTTTCAGATATTCCAATGAAGGTAAATGAGAACTGATAGAAGCTGCTGGACTCAAACTACTGACAAATTGTGAGTGGTTATGAAGCATGATTAGTTTGATGGCTGTGTTGAAGTAGGACACACCTTCACCTCAAACAGTAATACTTCAAGCTGTGTGTGCACAGTAGCTACGTTTACATGCGCCAAATTTCCCCAATCTGATTAAAATCTTGGTCGATCGGAATTCCCAAATCCCTGTTTACATGGACACTAACTGAAATGATCTGATCATGCCATGACTACACATGCACCAAGCACTCGATCAGGTTAAATGAGTTGAGCATGCGCACAGCGAGTTGTCTTACAAACTCCGTCCTTTCTGCACGTCTTTCCCGCCCCATCGTGTGCTCGAGCTGACTCACGTTATCCCCAATATGGACCTTCTGCAGGTGATTACCTTTATGTTTGGGTTTTTACTGGTCGCATTAACCAAGCTAGAGGCTGAATACATATTACTACTGCTCCTCCACCACAGGAGAGGAGAGCAGGATGACAGGATGACTGCACCAGCAGACCACTTCTGTTTACCTCCCGCTATGTTTTCTACTTGAGTCTGCGAAAGCAGAAAGACGTCACGCTGAAGTTGTACGCATGCGCAGTGGGCTTTTTTCACCCTTTCTTTCCTAATGGGTGTGTACATGCACGTCTATCTGAATGAAGATCGGACAAAACCACCCCTCTAGATCGGAAGTAAATTTTATTTTGATCAGGCTGCATCGGATCAAAACATTCTGATTGACGTGTTTACATGACGTCTTTTTTATCCGATTGGGCGTTTATTCTGATTAAATGTGCCCATGTAAACGTAGCTAGTGATACTCCTTGTTTGATCAGAACCAGGACCCTGGAGCAGTTCAGTTCTCTGAGTGACTCACCATGAACCAATAACAGCTGATAACTGACAGAACATATCCTCCACAGAAAACGGCACAAATGCCACAACCGAGGCTGAAGCTGGTGGTGACGGGAGATGATTTTGGTTACTGTCCCAGGAGAAACCAGGGGATTGTGGACTGCTTTCTGGCTGGAGGTATTTCCAATGCCTCTCTGCTGGTTAATGGCTCTGCAGCCAAAGAGGCAGCTGATCTGGCTAAAAGGTAGCACACTGGTTCACGTGTCTTTCAAATCCTAACACAGTCTTAGTGAAAGCCAACATGAAGATATGCTGTTGAAGGAATGTTGATATTCTCTTCCAGGAAAACCCCCAAACATTTTGGAGTAATGATGCATACCTCACAAGTCAAAAGTCTGATCTCCAGTAAAGAAGTGATAAAACATTTGTTTGTAACTGCAGATTAACTCGACACCTCACATATTTATAAAGGACAGAGAAACCTTAATATCTGGTGCAGTCCTTGTGTCTTCTATGGTAACGTGCTGGCTCCTGTGCTCTGGGTTCTCAGATGTGTTAGGTTGGCTCTGTTACCAGGAACTTTCATTGCTACTCTTTGAAGCATCTTTCTGCTTTTAATCTCTGCAAACGTGTTTCAGTCCTACTGGTTTTGATGAAGGAACTCAACTATTCTTTGACTTTTGCCTAAAGTGGACTTTTTTGTATCTGTGTAAAAGCTCAAGTTAACACTGTCACTAACAAAGACGTTTCAGGTTACAGAGCAGACAGATTAGGTACCATTTGTCCTGTGTCATCTGAAAATGTCCCCTGAAACAGGCCCAGCTGGGACCTGACACACTCATTTGTTTGCAGTGCAAATAAAAGGGTTTGCTGATAACCCTGAGGAGCTTCAGTACCGCCTAATGTACAATCAGAAACCTTTTGACTTGAGGTCTGTAATCAGACCATGTTTCAGAGGGTGAAACATGAGAGACTAAATCAAGAACCGAGAACCACCAAGTGAGTAATGTGAGGTGATAGCGATACAGAATCAGATGTGGTTAATGTGGAGGTAAACACTCCTGATGACAGGTGGGCTCACCTCATCAAAGTACCGTTCCCTTTAACACTGAGCTGTCATATTCCCTAAACATAAACCTACGCACCTAGTTGTTCCCGTCTGGATTACAAGGTTGGTCACGCATGAGATTCTGTTAAACCCAACAGATGTTTCAGATATTCTGTGATCAACATCACCTATTTTACTAAACTTGGCTGATCTGCCAAGGAGGGGCCACTTAGAGAGCTCAGTCCAGCAGGTTTGGAACCTGGAAAAAAGGTAGGGGGTGTTCACTGACATGGGAGTCAGAACACCAGATGACTCTAGGTCCTGAGAAGTTAGAGCAGACTGCTCAGTCATACGTGTGGTGGTAAATGGAGGAACATTTTGGTGTGAAAGGATGGAGGTGAGGCATTGGAGGGCTCTGGCTGTGGTCTGTAGGGAGGAGCAAGTTCAGCTTTATCTGAAAGGTCCTTTAAGATGTGTGGGTCAGTTTTCTACTTCAGATGAGTTTATCTTTTTGTTTTTCAGTCTCACTAGCTTCTTTCTCATCTTGTCTCTACATAGATGCTGTAATCCAGTCATTAAACTCCCCCACAATGTAAAACAAGATGGACCATGTGTTGCCCTGTACTTTGTGACATTTTCAAACACATTTATTATTATTTCTACTTCCTTTAACTCCTCTGGTTTGTGTCTCTCTTAGTTTTGCAGTATGAGATTTCTTCTTCTCATGGACGCCCAGTTTCTCCAGCCATACTGAACCTGTTCCACAGATGTGGCCCATAATGTTAATGCATAACAATAGATTTACCCATTGTACCTCTCTTATATGAAGAGTTTATTAATGTGTTGGCATGTGTTCAAACATCAACCAAAGACCAAAGAGAGTGAACAAGTGATTACAGTTAAATGAGGATTCTGACATTAGGGCTGGGTTTAAAAAATCGATTAATCGATTTAAATCGATTTAAGAATAAAAAATCTATAATCAATTCATAAAGCACTAAATCGATTTTTTAAAATATGCATTTCCTTTTGTTACAGTTATGCCACATGCCACTGCTTCTGGATATTTTTAATGAAAACATGAATATTAAATGTATATAAAATACGCACTGTTGAAAGGCTGCTTCAGCATTTCATAAAAATTGCCATCTACGAATGTCTGATATTCAAGAAATACTAATGTGACAGAAATATCTGAAAAAAGAATCGATATTGAATTTAATCGAAATCGAATCAATTTTTGCTCTTGTGAATCGAATTGAATCGATTCAGGAAATTGGGAGTGATACCCAGCCCTATCTGACATACATGAATACTCAGATGAATAGGAGAGAGTCCGTCTCCAGGAGAGCGTCCGGCTCCAGGAGAGCGTCCAGCTAAAGGAGAGAGTCCGGCTCCAGGAGAGCGTCCAGCTAAAGGAGAGAGTCCGGCTCCAGGAGAGCGTCCGGCTCCGGGAGAGAGTCCGTCTCCAGGAGAGAGTCCCGCTCCAGGAGAGCGTCCAGCTCCAGGAGAGAGTCCGGCTCCAGGAGAGCGTCCGTCTCCGGGAGAGAGTCCCGCTCCGGGAGAGCGTCCGTCTCCGGGAGAGAGTCCGGCTCCGGGAGAGCGTCCGGCTCCGGGAGAGAGTCCGGCTCCGGGAGAGCGTCCGGCTCCGGGAGAGAGTCCGTCTCCGGGAGAGCGTCCAGCTAAAGGAGAGCGTCCGGCTCAGGGAGAGCGTCCGGCTCCGGGAGAGCGTCCGTCTCCGGGAGAGCGTCCGTCTCCGGGAGAGAGTCCGGCTCAAGGAGAGCGTCCAGTTCCGGGACAGGGTCACAATCGTTTCAAACCGTTTCTCCCCACTCAGCGACACACCTGCTGAGAAACAGACTCTGGTTATTGGCAGCTCCGTAGTCCATAACGTGGCATTAGAGACACCAGCGACCATAGTCAAATGCCTTCCGGGGGCCAGAGCGGGCGACATAGAAGGCTACCTGAAACTGCTGGCTAAGGATAAGCGTAAATACCGTAGGATTGTTATTCACGTCGGCTTGGCAATCACAAGCTTAAATTGTTTAGATATCTGAGAGACATGATGTTTTATCTAAATGAAAACATTCCAGTTGTCTGCTTTAAATGGTCATTTTTATCAGGTATACTGTCAGCGTGACCATAAACTGTTCCATTCAAATGATGTTAATATTTTGCTTGTTAAATGGAGTTAAATATCACATGGAGAAACTTCACGCAATGTTAATACAAGATATCTTTTTTAATTTATATTGTAATTGATCTTTTAAATCAGGCACAAAATCCCCATTGGTCTGCATGCCAACCTGTCAGAGGGCACTCCAGTCTGTCCCAACCTCCAGCAAGCCTCCACACTCCTAAACCCACAAGGTTTCTTCCATGGAAAGATGGGTTTTCGTCAGGCCTTGGAGAGAGGCCAACTCAGCATGAACCAGGTACAGATCACCAAGCCTACTGTTATGTCTTTTATCATTTCATATCATTAATCATTTTTAAAACACAGGATATATTTGAAAATTGCTTTGAAAGAGTTCATTTTCTAGAATCTCCAGAAATGCAAGTTATATACAATCATAGCTACGTATCTTTCATGTTTTTCACTTAGTCTGAAGTGGGTTCTTTTATTTCTGGGGTGTTATGAAATGCAACTGCCTGGATGGAGGAGGTTCTGCTTAGTGTCAGCAGCATCTCGTCTCTCTCGTTCAACATCAATGTGTTTGGCTGCATAAAGTGTTTTATAAGGTGTTAAATATATAAAAGTAACCATATAAACATGAGCTTTACTTCCTGGATTTTCACCTGTTGCAGAGAGTTCTGGAACGTAACCCCAGTAATCAATTTATTCAGCATCAACACAGTGATAAACTGGTACATGCAGGACCAGAGTGGGACTCTCATGCCTCAGACTGGCCCACTTTATATCACAATGTATTATTATTAAAATCATATAATGTTAAATCTACAGCAGCAGACTGCTCTGTAAAGTCCTGTAATCCAGAATATTTTTCTTAAAAATCTCAAATTTGGTGCAAATAAGGGTTAATTACTTCACAAAGTAGATTTATTTCATCATTCAATTACATCTACATTATTCTTTATAACACATCCAATAATCTGCTGACTGTGTAATCAGTCCCAGAGTCGACTCTGTTCTCCCTTTCAAACTTCCTCCAGTTTCTCTAAACTCGTCTGTTGGACCTGTGTCACAATAAAAAATAATATTCTATAAAGCTTTAGTGCATTTGATATGAAAAACACAAGCAGTTAAGATATTCAACATGCAGCTTATTTTATATTACTTTCATCCTTTTCTCCTTCAGCTGTAGCTTTGTGTATTTATTGTCTTGATCTTGAAGATAAAATATATAACAGGTCACAGGTATAACAGGTATAAATTCTAGGAGTCTCATTTATAAAACTTTGTGTAGAATCTTTACTAAAATCGTACTTAAGCTCAGCAAAAAAAATCTACTTACACCAAGTAAGTTTGGGACCTATAAAACATGGCGTACGTACAGCTGCACGTAATCTCCACTTTATAAATCACACTTTACCTAGAAATGTGTTCAGGTGTTTCTGGATCACATCCCGCCCTCAACACGCCCACTTTCTACCATAAATGGTCAACGCAAAGTGTCTTGTGGATCTCATGTATATTAATACGTCGGCTCATTACAGAATTCGACCAATAAGATGGTGACCGCAGATCAAGGAAGATCAAGGAAGCGCAACTTCACCGAAGCAGAAATTGAGGTTCTTGTGGGTGGAAAAACGACAGGAAGTGCTTTTTGGAGGTCACAGCAGTGGAAATAAGAGAAAATCCACAGAGTGACACAACGTTGCTGAAACCGTCAATGCTGTGAGTTCTTCAGAGAGATCTGTGGTGGATATAAAACAAAGGTCCAATCTGAAGGTGGAGGCAAAAAAAAAAGATGGCTTCCCACCACCAGAGTGTGTCTGCTACTGGAGGACCCCCTGGTACCTCTGATCCCCCACCGCTCGCTCGCTGTTAGGATCTCAGGGTTAGTTGTTCTGTGTGCACACGAAGTTGTACAATCAATAATGCTGCTGGAATAAATTATTTTCTCCTTCTCAGCAGCAGCACTGCAGGTGTTCTCCATGTCCAAAACCAGGTCCTTAGTCAACTTAAAGTTCTGCACATTTTTCCGCTACGTTTTTTTTTTTTATAAATCACAAAGTTTGCGTGGAAAGTTGCTTATGTAGTTTTCCGACCCCGTTTTGTGCGTAAGCCAGCTTTATAAATGAGACCCCTGATCAACTGCTGTGTGTTCCAACTAGTTTGCGGCTACATTGAACTAAATAAAGTATTTCCTCTAGTAGTTTGAATTTTGCCATTATACGCTGACTAGTAACTAATTTTTGTCTAATTGCACCTTTGGTAAATTAATGCGACTTGGCCTGCCATACACCGGCCCATGTAGCCCAAATATCAGACTGGCCCACCGGGAATTGTCCCGGTTCTCCCGACTACCCACTCTGGACCTGGTTACATAAGAAACCCTGATTGTGTTGGACCTGCTCTGTAGGACTGTCTCCTGGAGACACAACAGGACTATCAACATGACTGTAACTACATTCTAACTGAACAGTGAGCTAGTTGTTGTAAAGTTCTTGTGATTTTAAAGTCTGTTTGTAACTCTGTTATTGTGTGACGGAGACAAACCAAACAGGAAGCAGATACTTTTATTGTGTGACGGAGACAAACCAAACAGGAAGCAGATACTTTTATTGTGTGACGGAGACAAACCAAACAGGAAGCAGATACTTTTATTGTGTGACGGAGACAAACCAAACAGGAAGCAGATACTTTTATTGTGTGACGGAGACAAACCAAACAGGAAGCAGATACTTTTATTGTGTGACGGAGACGAACCAAACAGGAAGCAGATACTTTTATTGTGTGACGGAGACAAACCAAACAGGAAGCAGATACTTTTATTGTGTGACGGAGACAAACCAAACAGGAAGCAGATACTTTTATTGTGTGACGGAGACGAACCAAACAGGAAGCAGATACTTTTATTGTGTGACGGAGACAAACCAAACAGGAAGCAGATACTTTTATTGTGTGACGGAGACGAACCAAACAGGAAGCAGATACTTTTATTGTGTGACGGAGACGAACCAAACAGGAAGCAGATACTTTTATTGTGTGACGGAGACGAACCAAACAGGAAGCAGATACTTTTATTGTGTGACGGAGACGAACCAAACAGGAAGCAGATTCTTTATGTCCAGGTGTTTGTTGTTGTTGCTTCCAGGTGGAGCTTGAACTAAGAGCCCAGATCAGACGGTTCACGGAACTGACAGGTCACCTGCCTCATCACATGGATGGACACCAACACATCCATGTACTGCCAGGTAATACACAGAGAAAGCTGCTGATCCTCCAGAATTAAAGGCTACATAGATCTTTGTTTTATACACAGAACCTGGTTTTTACCTGGCTACCTCATTTTGAGGAAGACCTCCGCCCACTGATTGTCTTTCTACTACTTGTTGTATGTTGTCCAGAGGTTCGTGAGGTGTTTGCACAAGTCCTGTCAGATCTGAGGATTCCATACACTCGTGTTCCAGTGGAACCAGGTTTACACACCTGCTCATGGCTGCCAGCTCACCTGCGGGCTTTCTACCTGCAGGTGGAGAAGGACGCACTCGAGTCCGTCCCTGTCTTCAGACACTATGGTATCGGGTACGTTTGGTGGGACGTGATACTTTCAGTCTAACTGTGGTTTGTACAGATGTTGTTGTTCTGGCACCTCTACACATACTGATGTACACACAACATATTTCATAAATACACACTATTTGTTTAAAACATGCATGCGATTTGTTTCACGGATGCACATGATCTGTTTCACAAATATAATTTTGAGGGACACTTGTTATAAAAACCCACAAATCTTTCAAATCACTGCATGTACATTTACAAATAGTTTCTCTATCATGAACTTGTCAGCGTTTGTGAAAGAAACCTGTGTGGTGAATTAAGAGACTTTCCTAACGTTACTGGTCCCATTGGCCAATAAATCTGTCAATCAAATTCCTCAGCTAACAGGCATGTTCGCTTTCATCCAATTATGTGGCTCCTTATGTTTACTCAAGAGTTTTTAACTTTGTGCAGTTCAAGCGAGGACCATGTCGGATAGAACACCACTGTGAAGATAGTTTTAAGTTTGATATTTGACGGATATTCAGATGCGTCTTCAACTTCGGATTACAGACAGATTCACCCGGTGCAGACAGTCAGATTACAGACAGATTCACCCGGTGCAGACAGTCAGATTACAGACAGATTCACCTGGTGCAGACAGCGAGATTACAGACAGATTCACCCGGTGCAGACAGCGAGATTACAGACAGATTCACCCGGTGCAGACAGTCAGATTACAGACAGATTCACCCGGTGCAGACAGTCAGATTACAGACAGATTTACCCGGTGCAGACAGCGAGATTACAGACAGATTCACTCGGTGCAGACAGCGAGATTACAGACAGATTCACCCGGTGCAGACAGCGAGATTACAACAGATTCACCCGGTGCAGACAGTCAGATTACAGACAGATTCACCCGGTGCAGACAGCGCGATTACAGACAGATTCACCCGGTGCAGACAGCGAGAATACAGACAGATTCACCTGGTGCAGACAGTCAGATTACAGACAGATTCACCCGGTGCAGACAGTCAGATTACAGACAGATTCACCAGATGCAGACAGCGAGATTACAGACAGATTCACCCGGTGCAGACAGCGAGATTACAGACAGATTCACCCGGTGCAGACAGTCAGATTACTGACAGATTCACCCGGTGCAGACAGTCAGATTACAGACAGATTCACCTGGTGCAGACAGCGAGATTACAGACAGATTCACCCGGTGCAGACAGCGAGATTACAGACAGATTCACCCGGTGCAGACAGCGAGATTACAGACAGATTCACCCGGTGCAGACAGTCAGATTACAGACAGATTCACCCGGTGCAGACAGCCAGATTACAGACAGATTTACCCGGTGCAGACAGCCAGATTACAGACAGATTCACCCGGTGCAGACAGCCAGATTACAGACAGATTCACCCGGTGCAGACAGCGAGATTACAGACAGATTCACCCGGTGCAGACAGCGAGATTACAGACAGATTCACCTGGTGCAGACAGTCAGATTACTGACAGATTCACCCGGTGCAGACAGTCAGATTACAGACAGATTCACCCGGTGCAGACAGTCAGATTACAGACAGATTCACCCGGTGCAGACAGTCAGATTACAGACAGATTTACCCGGTGCAGACAGCGAGATTACAGACAGATTCACTCGGTGCAGACAGCGAGATTACAGACAGATTCACCCGGTGCAGACAGTCAGATTACTGACAGATTCACCCGGTGCAGACAGCGAGATTACAGACAGATTCACCCGGTGCAGACGGCGAGATTACAGACAGATTCACCAGGTGCAGACAGCGAGATTACAAACAGATTCACCTGGTGCAGACAGCGAGATTACAGACAGATTCACCAGGTGCAGACAGCGAGATTACAGACAGATTCACCCGGTGCAGACAGCGAGATTACAGACAGATTCACCCGGTGCAGACAGCGAGATTACAAACAGATTCACCCGGTGCAGACAGCGAGATTACAAACAGATTCACCCGGTGCAGACAGCGAGATTACAAACAGATTCACCAGGTGCAGACAGTCAGATTACAGACAGATTCACCTGGTGCAGACAGCGAGATTACAGACAGATTCACCTGATGCAGACAGCGAGATTACAAACAGATTCACCCGATGCAGACAGCGAGATTACAAACAGATTCACCCGATGCAGACAGCCAAATTACAGACAGATTCACCCGGTGCAGACAGCCAGATTACAAACAGATTCACCTGGTGCAGACAGCCAGATTACAAACAGATTCACCTGATGCAGACAGCGAGATTACAAACAGATTCACCAGGTGCAGACAGCCAGATTACAAACAGATTCAGCCGATGCAGACAGTGAGATTACAAACAGATTCACCAGGTGCAGACAGCCAGATTACAAACAGATTCACCAGGTGCAGACAGTCAGATTACAAACAGATTCACCAGGTGCAGACAGCCAGATTACAGACAGATTCACCTGGTGCAGACAGCCAGATTACAGACAGATTCACCCGGTGCAGACAGCGAGATTACAAACAGATTCACCCGATGCAGACAGCCAGATTACAGACAGATTCACCCGGTGCAGACAGCGAGATTACAGACAGATTCACCTGGTGCAGACAGCAAGATTACAAACAGATTCACCCGATGCAGACAGCCAGATTACAGACAGATTCACCTGGTGCAGACAGCAAGATTACAAACAGATTCACCCGATGCAGACAGAGAGATTACAGACAGATTCACCCGGTGCAGACAGCCAGATTACAGACAGATTCACCTGATGCAGACAGCCAGATTACAAACAGATTCACCAGGTGCAGACAGCGAGATTACAAACAGATTCACCCGATGCAGACAGCCAGATTACAGACAGATTCACCTGGTGCAGACAGCAAGATTACAAACAGATTCACCCGATGCAGACAGAGAGATTACAGACAGATTCACCCGATGCAGACAGTGAGATTACAGACAGATTCACCCGATGCAGACAGTGAGATTACAGACAGATTCACCCGGTGCAGACAGCCAGATTACAAACAGATTCACCTGGTGCAGACAGCGAGATTACAAACAGATTCACCAGGTGCAGACAGCGAGATTACAAACAGATTCACCCGGTGCAGACAGTCAGATTACAGACAGATTCACCCGGTGCAGACAGCCAGATTACAGACAGATTCACCCGGTGCAGACAGCCAGATTACAGACAGATTCACCCGGTGCAGACAGCCAGATTACAGACAGATTCACCAGGTGCAGACAGCCAGATTACAAACAGATTCACCCGATGCAGACAGCCAGATTACAGACAGATTCACCAGGTGCAGACAGCCAGATTACAGACAGATTCACCCGGTGCAGACAGTCAGATTACAAACAGATTCACCCGGTGCAGACAGCGAGATTACAAACAGATTCACCCGATGCAGACAGCGAGATTACAGACAGATTCACCCGGTGCAGACAGCGAGATTACAGACAGATTCACCCGGTGCAGACAGCCAGATTACAGACAGATTCACCCGGTGCAGACAGTCAGATTACAGACAGATTCACCTGGTGCAGACAGCCAGATTACAAACAGATTCACCCGGTGCAGACAGCGAGATTACAGACAGATTCACCTGGTGCAGACAGCGAGATTACAGACAGATTCACCTGATGCAGACAGTGAGATTACAGACAGATTCACCCGGCGCAGACAGTGAGATTACAGACAGATTCACCCGATGCAGACAGCGAGATTACAGACAGATTCACCTGGTGCAGACAGCGAGATTACAAACAGATTCACCAGGTGCAGACAGCGAGATTACAAACAGATTCACCAGGTGCAGACAGTCAGATTACAGACAGATTCACCTGGTGCAGACAGCGAGATTACAGACAGATTCACCTGATGCAGACAGCGAGATTACAGACAGATTCACCCGGTGCAGACAGTCAGATTACAAACAGATTCACCCGGTGCAGACAGCGAGATTACAGACAGATTCACCCGGTGCAGACAGCCAGATTACAAACAGATTCACCTGATGCAGACAGCGAGATTACAAACAGATTCACCAGGTGCAGACAGCCAGATTACAAAAAGATTCACCCGGTGCAGACAGCGAGATTACAGACAGATTCACCCAGTGCAGACAGCCAGATTACAGACAGATTCACCTGGTGCAGACAGCGAGATTACAAACAGATTCACCTGATGCAGACAGCGAGATTACAGACAGATTCACCCGGTGCAGACAGCGAGATTACAAACAGATTCACCTGGTGCAGACAGCGAGATTACTGACAGATTCACCCGGTGCAGACAGCGAGATTACTGACAGATTCACCCGGTGCAGACAGCGAGATTACAGACAGATTCACCCGCTGCAGACAGCGAGATTACAGACAGATTCACCTGGTGCAGACAGCCAGATTACAGACAGATTCACCTGGTGCAGACAGCCAGATTACAGACAGATTCACCTGGTGCAGACAGCCAGATTACAGACAGATTCACCCGGTGCAGACAGCGAGATTACAAACAGATTCACCAGGTGCAGACAGCCAGATTACAAACAGATTCACCCGATGCAGACAGTGAGATTACAGACAGATTCACCCGATGCAGACAGTGAGATTACAGACAGATTCACCCGATGCAGACAGTCAGATTACAGCCAGATTCACCCGGTGCAGACAGCGAGATTACAGACAGATTCACCCGGTGCAGACAGAGAGATTACAAACAGATTCACCCGGTGCAGACAGCGAGATTACAAACAGATTCACCCGGTGCAGACAGCGAGATTACAGCCAGATTCACCCGATGCAGACAGCGAGATTACAGACAGATTCACCGGGTGCAGACAGCGAGATTACAGACAGATTCACCTGGTGCAGACAGCGAGATTACAAACAGATTCACCCGATGCAGACAGCCAGATTACAGACAGATTGACCCGGTGCAGACAGCGAGATTACTGACAGATTCACCCGGTGCAGACAGCGAGATTACAGACAGATTCATCTGGTGCAGACAGACAGATTACAGACAGATTCACCCGGTGCAGACAGCGAGATTACAGACAGATTCACCCGGTGCAGACAGTCAGATTACAGACAGATTCACCAGGTGCAGACAGCGAGATTACAGACAGATTCACTCGGTGCAGACAGCGAGATTACAGACAGATTCACCCGGTGCAGACAGCGAGATTACAAACAGATTCACCCGGTGCAGACAGCGAGATTACAAACAGATTCACCCGGTGCAGACAGCCAGATTACAAACAGATTCACCTGATGCAGACAGCGAGATTACAAACAGATTCACCCGGTGCAGACAGCGAGATTACAAACAGATTCACCCGGTGCAGACAGCCAGATTACAGACAGATTCACCTGGTGCAGACAGCGAGATTACAGACAGATTCACCTGGTGCAGACAGCCAGATTACAGACAGATTCACCCGGTGCAGACAGCGAGATTACAAACAGATTCACCAGGTGCAGACAGCCAGATTACAAACAGATTCACCCGATGCAGACAGCCAGATTACAGACAGATTCACCAGGTGCAGACAGCCAGATTACAGACAGATTCACCCGGTGCAGACAGTCAGATTACAAACAGATTCACCCGGTGCAGACAGTGAGATTACAAACAGATTCACCCGATGCAGACAGTGAGATTACAGACAGATTCACCCGATGCAGACAGCCAGATTACAAACAGATTCACCTGGTGCAGACAGCCAGATTACAAACAGATTCACCTGGTGCAGACAGCGAGATTACAGACAGATTCACCAGGTGCAGACAGCCAGATTACAGACAGATTCACCCGGTGCAGACAGTCAGATTACAAACAGATTCACCCGGTGCAGACAGCGAGATTACAGACAGATTCACCCGGTGCAGACAGCGAGATTACAGACAGATTCACCCGGTGCAGACAGCGAGATTACAGACAGATTCACCCGGTGCAGACAGCCAGATTACAGACAGATTCACCCGGTGCAGACAGCGAGATTACAGACAGATTCACCTGGTGCAGACAGCGAGATTACAAACAGATTCACCTGGTGCAGACAGCCAGATTACAGACAGATTCACCCGGTGCAGACAGCGAGATTACAAACAGATTCACCTGGTGCAGACAGCGAGATTACAGACAGATTCACCAGGTGCAGACAGCGAGATTACAGACAGATTCACCCGGTGCAGACAGCCAGATTACAGACAGATTCACCTGGTGCAGACAGCCAGATTACAGACAGATTCACCTGGTGCAGACAGCCAGATTACAGACAGATTCACCCGGTGCAGACAGCGAGATTACAAACAGATTCACCCGGTGCAGACAGCGAGATTACAGACAGATTCACCCGGTGCAGACAGCGAGATTACAAACAGATTCACTCGGTGCAGACAGCGAGATTACAAACAGATTCACCTGGTGCAGACAGCGAGATTACAAACAGATTCACCAGGTGCAGACAGCGAGATTACAAACAGATTCACCAGGTGCAGACAGCGAGATTACTGACAGATTCACCCGGTGCAGACAGAGAGATTACAGACAGATTCACCCGGTGCAGACAGCCAGATTACAAACAGATTCACCTGGTGCAGACAGCCAGATTACAGACAGATTCACCTGGTGCAGACAGCCAGATTACAAACAGATTCACCCGGTGCAGACAGCGAGATTACAGACAGATTCACCTGGTGCAGACAGCGAGATTACAAACAGATTCACCAGGTGCAGACAGCCAGATTACAAACAGATTCACCCGATGCAGACAGTGAGATTACAGACAGATTCACCCGATGCAGACAGCCAAATTACAGACAGATTCACCCGATGCAGACAGTGAGATTACTAACAGATTCACCCGATGCAGACAGCCAAATTACAGA
This sequence comes from Pachypanchax playfairii, assembly GCA_006937955.1. NCBI lineage: Eukaryota > Metazoa > Chordata > Actinopteri > Cyprinodontiformes > Aplocheilidae > Pachypanchax > Pachypanchax playfairii. The sequence continues at coordinate 9,624,048 of SSNP01000006.1, forward strand.
CAGATTCACCTGGTGCAGACAGCCAGATTACAGACAGATTCACCCGGTGCAGACAGCGAGATTACAAACAGATTCACCTGGTGCAGACAGCCAGATTACAAACAGATTCACCTGATGCAGACAGCGAGATTACAAACAGATTCACCAGGTGCAGACAGCCAGATTACAAACAGATTCACCTGGTGCAGACAGCGAGATTACAAACAGATTCACCTGATGCAGACAGCCAGATTACAGACAGATTCACCTGGTGCAGACAGCCAGATTACAGACAGATTCACCCGGTGCAGACAGTCAGATTACAAACAGATTCACCCGGTGCAGACAGCGAGATTACAGACAGATTCACCCGGTGCAGACAGCGAGATTACAGACAGATTCACCTGGTGCAGACAGCGAGATTACAAACAGATTCACCTGGTGCAGACAGCGAGATTACAGACAGATTCACCCGGTGCAGACAGCCAGATTACAGACAGATTCACCCGGTGCAGACAGTCAGATTACAGACAGATTCACCTGGTGCAGACAGTCAGATTACAGACAGATTCACCCGGTGCAGACAGCCAGATTACAGACAGATTCACCTGGTGCAGACAGTCAGATTACAGACAGATTCACCCGGTGCAGACAGTCAGATTACAGACAGATTCACCTGGTGCAGACAGCGAGATTACAAACAGATTCACCTGGTGCAGACAGAGAGATTACAGACAGATTCACCCGGTGCAGACAGTCAGATTACAGACAGATTCACCCGGTGCAGACAGTCAGATTACAGCCAGTTTGCGCCTGTGGACAAACTATATTATAGGGCTGCAGCTATCGAATATTTTTGTATTCGAGTATTCTATCAAATCTTTTAGCGATTAATCGAGTATTCTAATAAATTACACTTTTGTGTTTGTAAATCATTATACCAATAGCATGTTATAAAATATGAAAAACCTCTTAAAATGAGCAAGCAATTGTCAGTTATTCTTCCAAGATTTATTAAAAATAATTTCTCAAAACTTCAACACGTCAAGTCCGCTTGCAGAAGAGACATTAGGTATGGTTATCATTAGGGATTTATCAATACTTCTACTTTTAACGATACTCCTTATCGATCCGGTACTTTATTTCTACTTTTTTTTGAAAGACTAAAACCAAAGTGGGAAAAACAAATATTAAGTGAAATTTTACTTTTTAACAATTGGAGCAGCAAAGCACGGAAAATATATAACTATGAAATTAGAAAGTACAAAATGAATAACTTAATAAAACACTATATAAACAATGTCTTTTATACATCAAAACTAAAAATACTATTAAATAAAGTTTAAGGTATTCAAATAAAAAGTATCAAACATAACTTCCCCATAAAACAGTGCAATTAAAACCAAAATGAAAGATTTTGATGGTTCAAGTGTATAGTGTGAAATAAGTTCTCTGATTCAGGACTTGTTGTTGCAGCAGCACTCAGACAGTCAAGCACTGTGCATCTCTCTGTTTGTATTTGGTGTATTTTAGCGAGTTATATGGTTAAATTACTCATGTTTGCAACTATTTATCAGAGTATAATAATATTTGATGTCCACAGGTGGCCTGATGTGTACCTGGGTCTGACCACCATGGGTCTGAACATGTCCACCTCCATCCTGCAAAGGGCCCTAAAACAAGCCCTGGCAGCAGGACCTGCAGACTCTACCTCCAGGACTGTGGTTACAGCAGAACTCATGGTTCACCCAGGTTACCCCAGTTCTACCCAGGAAGGTGGCTGTGGAGAGGGTCCAGATGAGTTCTCCCAGTCTGCAGACCGACTGCATGAACTGAAGGTGTTGACAGATCCAGCAGCGCTGCAGCTTTACCACCAGGAGAGAGTAAAACTCTGTAGCTTCAAAGACCTCTGACCACTCCAAGTTTACTGTAAACAACTAATACTGAGCTGCACACGCTCGTGCACACGCTCGTGCACGTGTTTACCAATGATTCTTTGCACACAGGAGCCTCACTACAGCATAATAAATGGATTTGTTGATGCCACTTAGTCTGAATCAGTTTGTGTGTGAATGAAAATCTTTTACAGATGTGAAGTACGACTAAATAATTCTTTTATATCAGAATGTTTTTCTCAAACATAGTGACTCGTGACCACCAGTGGGTGATTGACAGCTGGTAGTGACATCATACAACAGTCACATGGATACGCGACTCCATGTGCAGCAGGACGGGTTTTAATGAGTCTGTAATGGAACTGAAGAGGTTCATCCTGATGATCCTCCAGACACAGAATAAAGGCAAGTGTGTTACACACATTGTTTCTCTTATAACCAGAGGGTCACCGGTTCAAATCCCTGCTCTGCCTGGAAAAGATCGTCTAGCCGTCGTGTCCTTGAGCAACACACTTCACCCATCCTGTCTGTTTGGTGGTGGTCAGAGGGTCCGGTGGTGTCTGGCAGCCTCGTCTCTGTCAGTGTGTGTCCCTGGACAGCTGTGGCTACGTGTGTGAGTGATGAACTGTAGTGTGAAGAACTTTGTGTCCTTTACTTGAAAGATGAGACACAATTGCAAGTTATTTATTTATTCAGTGAAATTTTATTTAGTTATTTTTGTATTTTGTACATGTATGTACCCAGGAAGACCAGCGGGCTGTAAATCCCAGCACATGGGGATCCTGAACATCATGAACCTGAATGGCTTCGACAGGTGGTGGTTTAAGGTGATGCCTCTCCCCACCAGCCTTCACCTGTGTTCCAATCCGATTATACAAATCTAAATCCACTGGCTTGAGTTACTATGATTCTGAGATCCGAAACCTAAAAGCAGATCGACATGTTCAGAATGTTCCTTAACTCATTAGCTACCAGCTGTTTTCTGAATAGAAAAGCCCTTCACCGCCAGTATCTTTGAGAATCTTTACAGTTTTTGAAGACCCACAGCATATTGTGCTTTATGACTATATAAACACATAAACTATCAAAACAAAGAGAACACTCTCTACTTCCATCAGGAACAGACAGACTGTTTCTAGGTGTTTCTGTTCTTTTACAATCTGCTGTAAAACACATGGTGGTTTCACTAAAAACTCCTGTTTCTGATCAAAAGATGGAGAAAACAGGCTTTAAATGTCTTTGTCAATAAACTCTGTTTTAGTGACATCCCCCCCCCCCCCCCCCCCCCCCCCCCCCCCCCCC
>SSNP01000060.1:0-97029 GCA_006937955.1 Pachypanchax playfairii
CTTATTATTTCTTCTGATTTTACTGTTTTTGTTACTGGTCGCTCCACTTCCTGTCAACATCATATTTCTTCTGCTATTTCAACAAGAACTTCACGTTATCTGGGTCCTTCAAATACATGTATTTCACACATCACCAGTCAAAGCAGCAGTTGACTGTGAGTTTCCCATCGTTCAAACAATTTAGTGCTGTACAGACTTAAATATTACAGATGTCCTGCGACATCTATCCCAATTACAATGACAAGGACCCGAACAGCGACAACAACTGCCACACAAACAGCAATACTTAGATCTCGTGGCCAGTCACTCGGTTTCAACACATTGTTAAACATACTATGATCGTATAGTGGATTTTATGCAAACACAAATGCCTTGGGAGGAGTTATTGAAGTACGGATTGAAGAGGCTAATGCCGGAACGAGGCGGTTATCAGGGATAACACTGACAATACTTGAAGTTACTCGAAGTACGGGTTATAAAGCCTAACTCCCGGACGTTGGCAGTGCGTACAATACTGACTCTCAATAACAGTCCTGCAGTCCCAAACACAACTTGCTTCACTTTAAAACACAGCTCATACACCAAACAGCTTAAACAACGAAACCAGCACTTCTTACCCCTTGTTGAGTGATGGATTCTTCTTGCTCGAATCGCGTCAACTCCACGTTGGCGGTTGAGGTCGACCTATCCAGCTGGCCCAGCTGGCAATTCAGCCCCCGGGACTTTTCACCAGGGTCCTATGACTCTCCTGGCCGTGCACGGTCTTCAGCTGTCGTCCTCTTCCGTCAGCGATGGAGTATGTTGCGAAATGGGTTCACGGCACCAAGAAAATGTTAGGTTTTTTCCTTATTCTATCAAAACCTTCCATTATTATAAATATAAGAAATACGATCACTCAAGAAGATTGGTTCAATAACCCAGCTGGGGAGAGTTTCTAACACCAACTCTGACAACTTCACCCAGCTCAGTCTTTTTATTCTCATTAGACACAGCAATAACAAATAACAGATAACAGTAAATCGTCACTCCCAAATCAGTGGAGCCAGTTGTAGCTGTTTAACAGTGACCTTGGATTAGAAACAGGAGGTTCTGGGAAACAGCAGTGGGAAAGAAAGAGCATGTAACTAAAATAATCAGATAGCGAGGCCTGCATGAGCACCTGCACACATAAGTAACACAGAAAAGATCTTTAAAGAATGAACGTGTATAATTGATGTCCTTTATCTACCCTATCATCACCCAAGGAAGAATTGATTAGATTTTGGGGGTGATCCGGATTCCTGTCTGGATCCAGGAATTTACGGACATAATACTCTCTACAAAATGTCCACTTGGCGGAGGTCTGCACTCTCCGAGTGCTTTTCTAGTTTAACTTGCAATACCTTTTTATCGTCCTCGTCCGTTGAAAGACTTCTGGACTTATTTTAACATTTCTGAAGATCAGTGATGCTTTAAAAGATCAAGATTATTGGCTCCTTGGAGTCAAAGTGGAAAGAAACTAGTGGTGATTTAGAACTTTTGCTCACGACTGCAGTGTATTATGAACAACCGACAACCTGCGGTTAAAAGGTGAGACACATACAGGTGTATTTTTCTTGTGGTTAACCACAGTGGGCTCAGCTTTTATTGTTTTTCAGACATGTAAATAAAACAAGATGGTGACTTTGAAACAATCACATACAAGACATGGTGTCAACCAAGAAAATAAAAAATATATTCATCTTCATTTACTGCATACCCTGGAATGCTCAAGAACACACATATTCTTAAATATATATTATAGCTATATAAGGTAGGTTCATATACACAGATTCACATGGACATCGGTCTACAGTCCGTTCCTGGCACATTGCACAGAATCTCAGGAGTTAATCAGCATCACTTTACCGACCACGAGTTGAACCTGACTGCAAGTCGCGTCTTCTTTTAGATTTGGGATCAAATGAGAAAGATTTAGTCCCGACTTGTTGGTTCTGGCTAATTATTCCAACAGCTATGTAGAAAGAAAACGTTCTGTCATGCCAGTATCAGTGTACACAACATTAATACTGCAAAGGATTCAATAAACAGCAGATTCAAGCTGGTTTTCAGACAGAATGATCAAAGCCAGTTAGAAGAAACTGGACAGGAGAGTTGAACCCGTGGAGAGTTGCGAGTGCCGCCATGAGAGCAGAAAGGGAAAAGTGAAGAAAACCTGTTTATTACAACTGATACCATCGCTGCAATATTCACACTAGCAGCAACGGATTCCACTATCCTCCCTACATTACATGTTGTGTTTTCATTCAAATATCTTGTATAAATAAACGTTTCTTCTTTCTCTTTGCTATAATAATGTTTTCTATCTCACCATGTCTTCTGTCAGACAAACAGTCCCAAATGCTCATCACTCAAACATCTACTCATCATCCATAGCTTGTGTTGAAACATCTGGTGCAGCTGGACAGGTACGTGTGCAAAACAAAACTTTTACTCTCATGTGACAACCAGTTCAGACCTAATGAGTCAAAATAAAAGGCAGAGTAAATACATGCTGTGGTCCCTCACGTCGCAGTGAGCTACATCCTACTGAGGTAGAGTGGAGTAGTAGTCACCTCACCAACCTTTCTTCTCAACCAGCAGCAGAACCTTTTTAGTGCACGTTACTCAAAAAAACAACACTTCTGTTGAAATATTGTCCAAATAAGGAGAAATTCATCCAGTTTTCTGTTTCCACTATTGAAAATTTGCCAGATGAAAGTAAATTAAAAAGTATTTCAGGCATCAGAGTCTGTGGTTTTACATTTTAGGAATTTAAGGTGAGAAGCTTGATGCTAGTGACAGAGCCAGCGTGAAAATAGATGAATCATTAAATTCCTTAACTGCACCTCAGATTATTGCACCAGGCTCACGTCCAACAGAACCAGGAGAACGGTCACCTTCCTTCAAGCTGATTGGCTGTAACACTTGTCATGTATACATTTAGTAAATATCAATCTAAATCACTAAGCAGTAGTTATGATGTTTCTTTGTTGTTGAATTTCAAGGAATATCCCACTGCAGTTTCGAGGCACTCCACCAGGGAGCCCGCAGAGAGGAAATCCAGCTCCACCTCAATAAATTTTACATAAATAGCAAAACGTTGCGGCGAGTCTTCGTTGCTCTCGTTATGACCCGTTCCGGCTCTGCGACAGTTCTCCTGCACGAAACGCGTTACACTGGAAGGCTCCCCGTGGACGTAGTGTTTCCCCGATCCCTGAAAGTGCTGGAAGAGACACTGCTGTATGGTCCTGTCCTCAGATATGCCGAGGTAGCAGTAAGTGACTGCTGATCCAGTCCTACCACGATGTCCCGCTCCATCCAACTGCCCAGACCCGTTTTCTGATTCGCTCGGAGGTAAGCTGCCATCCTCAACTTCAGCCCGGGGAGACGTCTGAGTGGTGCTGTTACAGGCCAACAGTGCCTCGTAACCAATAGCATATAGCCCATGTGTTTTTGGGATGTCCCCTGGAAGGAGGTAGTGGGAGGAGACTTTACTGCTGCCTGGTACTCGGGACTGTGAAACAGGAACCCAGTCCACTTCCATGTGGAGCTCCAGGCAGCGTGCCTCGCTGATTGTAATGTCTAAGAACTTGTAGTAAACATTCTTCCAGTTCATCTTCTGAACTTTGGTCATGATGATCCGGCCCTCAGGCTTTTCTGGGTTGAAGTATTCTCGAAGCCTCTTCCCCAGCGGCACCTGTGAGCTGATTTCAGCGTAGTGATAGCGCACGTCCTCACGCCAGCGCGTGTTGTAGCCCACACTAAAGATGGCCAGCTTGTTGGACAGGTGCAGCCGTGAGAACTCAGTCCACGTCTGGAAGTGCTCCCACTTCAACTCCACCGACTCCAGGATACGAATCACAGTCTGCATCGTGTCCCTTCTTCTGCACATGGTAAACACAGTAACACATCAAGTTTCCAAAGTCAGAAGCTTCAACATTTACAGCTCTTAACCTAAATATGAGAATCATGGAACTTCTTTCAGTGGCTCGACTCAACAATGAACTTTGTAAGGCTTCAAACTCACTTCATGTTTACACATCAGTCTCACGCCACTCGTCAGCTACTGGGTCATTTCTAAAAAAATACTGAGATAATTTAGATTTCTGACTTTGAGGACAAATTAAATCTGAAGGGAAACTCTGATCAGACAGAAGCGTCAAGACCACACCGGTTAGTATTTTAAGAAAATGTTGACTTTAGCGACACCTTGTGGTGGCGATAGAGAAAACACTCAAGCAAGTAAAAATACAGAAACACAGAATCCACACTAAGAGCGTCTGACCACATAACAGTTATTTTCATTATTACAACTAATTATATAAATCCTTTCAAACATGCATAAAGAAGAAAAGGATAGAAAATGTGTTCTGTTCCTGGTGGACTTACTGGTTTTGTTCAGACAGCTCCGCTTGAATTTGTAAAATTCGGTTTTTGGGCATTTGAATGTCTTCTAGAGAGAACAGAGTATACATTTAGTTCAAACTATCCATGTGTGTCACTGTGAACAACTCATAAACACACAACCCACCAGTCTCCATGTCTCCCTCCCGGAAAGCGGAATCCAGCACCTGGTTGCACCAGTCCTCCTGGGAGAAGTCTTCCAGGGTGCTGCCATCAGACTCCATCTCCTGATACAAGCCGCTGCTGTTGATCAGCACAGGAGCGCAGCTCTGAGAGTCCCAGCCTCCCTGACCAAACACCTTCTCCAGCTGCTCCAACGTGTAGCTGCTCTTTCTTTTGCCAATACCATGTTCCTTCACACGGCTGTAGCAGCGCCTCAGTGTCTGCAGGTGAGGGAGAACACAGCTGTCAGTACCTGGAACCCAGAGCCCTGTACCTGGAACCCAGAGCCCTGTACCTGGAACCCAGAGCCCTGTACCTGGAACCCAGAGCCCTGTACCTGGAACCCAGAGCCCTGTACCTGGAACCCAGAGCCCTGTACCTGGAACCCAGAGCCCTGTACCTGGAACCCAGAGCCCTGTACCTGGAACCCAGAGCCTGCTCCTGGAACCCAGAGCCTGCTCCTGGAACCAAGAGACTGTACCTGGAACCCCAGTGTTTAAGTTAAAATAAACTTACGTGGGTGTGAGGCTTCGTGTATTTACTTTATTAAATATGAAAATAAAATAGAAAACTGTTGTATGAAACTGATCTTTTTTTTTTACCCTCGTGACTGAGCTCAGTATTAGATAAATAACACCTATCTGAGGCACGCGGCATGTTTCCACGTTCACGTGCATCTCTGTCAGGAAACATTATAGATTTTATGAGATCCCGTTAACATGCTGAAAGTGCCCGGATGCAGTAGTAGACCTGCAGGTGTCGACGCTACAGGTTCGGGTCCTGATGATGAGCTTACCTTCATCCTCTCCCGGCACTGGGACGGGGTTCTTTCGTACCCCAGCTCCGACAAGGCTCTGGACACCCGCTCGTACATGGCGGGACCGGGGGCCTTACCGGAGAACACGGTCCCAGCGACCTCCAGCTGCTGCATCCTCGCCTCCGTCAGCCTCTCGTTGCCCCACACCGCGATGAGGGCGTTTGTCTCGGACGGTGTCCATGACATCCCTCGGCAAGCGGTGAAGCTGTTGGAGGAGGATGAGGCCGCCGTCCGGCCGGCGGTCCCCGAGCCTACATTCAGAGGCGAGAACCGGTTCGGTGTGGAGGGGTCGGAGTAGTACTGGTTACTGTCACTCAGGTCCTCCGACTCAGGAGATGGCACTTCCGTTTTTGGTATTTTTAAGGGTGTCGTTATCTCTGGAGAATGTTCAGCGTTACTGGACGCCGCCATGTTTCCTCTGTTGCTATGGGGAGGGGGAGGACAGTGACGTGAGACGGCGCGGAGAAAAGCCCGGCGTGGATCCCTGGGAATGTGGTCCAGCATCACACAGTCCTCCACGCGCACCGAGCTCCAGTCCTCCAGCACCAGTTTCCTTTAGGTTTTAGATGTTTCTCAGCTCCAGCACACCTGATTGAAATGATTTAATTACCTCATCATGTCAACAAGACTGTTAATGACCTGCTCTTCTGAAGCAGAGGAACATCTAAAACCTGCAGGATGGTGGCCCTGGAGGCCCCTAGAGTTAGGTACCTGTGTGTTATATCCTGGTAAAGCAGAAAGAAACACCAACAGGGACTAAAGACAAAGACATTTAAAAAAAAATCAGGTTTCAGTTTTTAGGACTTTTCCTCTTTTTTTCAGATGGTTGATCTTGACATTTAATCAAATGCAACTAAAGAACTAAATAAGAACTTTACAGGGCAACACCCTGTAAAAGGGGGGGGGACTCTGAAGTGCTGAATTCAAGGCAGCGTTCTGTGAACTGTACGAGTCCTGATCCTCCTAGGCAGAGCTTTAAGTGGCATGATTTCCTATAATGTCATGTGATTGAAACATGGGTAATATTTTTCATTGAAATCTATCGATTTATAGATCAATAGTTTTATTATATAGAAATTACAAAGAGGAATGCCAGTTCTAAATCAAATCCACATGAGCCACATTCAAAGTGTCATGGAGCCTCACCGTGTTAACATGCTCATGAAAAATAACATGAAATAAATGAAGATATAAAATAAAAGTTCCTTAAAACCTAAAAGAAGGTAAAACTCCCTTTTAGACTTAAGATTTTAACAAGCTTATTACTGTAACTTTCAGTAAAGATGTCCGGGCTCAGTCTTAGAGATCAGGAGCTCAGTCATATGCAGGAACTGGCTTCACATTGAAAGGCGTCAGCTGAGGTGGTTCAGGGATCTGGTTAGGACCCTTCCCCATGGAGGTTTGCTGTGCACATCCCATAGGAGGAGACCCCCAGGCAGACCCAGAATCCATTGTATCCTCTGAACCTGTTGCCCCTGCAATCTGACAGAAGAAGCTGGATGAATATTAGGCCTGGCCTCAACAAACTCATGTAACTTTAGCAATATTATCTAACCTTTAATCTGAAAATATGTAAATATATAGCCAGGTCAACATCACAGCTGTGATTGTTTACCTCTGTCAATCCTCTCACATCTGAAACGCCTACAACCATTTAAATGCATGGCCAGCATTGTACACCAAAACAATGAGCTTCTTTTGAGACCATTTTTTTATGATCAAATACACGCTACATGCTGTAAACTGGGGAGAGATCAGAGGGGAGGACTAGACTAATTGTTGGGGAAACTCAGTAAAAGTCCTGGTATGCTGAGAGGTAAAATATAAAAGTGACAGTACCGCATATTGGTGCATACCGGCCCACTTAAAGCACTGCTCCTAGGTATTAATGAAAGACAAAGATAGGGGGGTGTAAGGATGTGATGCATCACTGCAGTGGGTTCAGGAGCTTTAAATCTTTTCCCCAAAATTCAACGGTTCCATTATTCCACCCTTTTTTTGCAGATAGTATCAGAGAAACACTGAATAGTCACACAACAAATCACTAAGAAATACAGACCAGCACAGGAAGTAGCTGAAGCCCAGTTTGAGTAACAATTTGCAGGGAATGAACTTCTGCAGCGACCAGCCAGTCACGCTTTAGGGCGGGGCAAGCAGCTCAGAAAAACTGCCTCCAGACTCACCTGCAGGTGAAAAACACCTGAGCAAAAATAAACAGGGAAGGAGAGAAGGAAGGAAAAGAACCAGAAAAGAGAGGAAACCAAAAACGGGAACCCAGAACCTCCCACGTCTAAAGTACCAAAAAGTGATCAGTCTCCACTAGATACCTAAACTCAGTAAGTCTTTAACACTGATTCTGTATTTGTAACATGGTTTGTCAAGTCCAGTGGAAGAGTAGCTCCTGGAGTTGCTTTATTTTATCTTGTTTTGCTGGAATGAGCCTCAGATGTTCAACCCCTGTAGATGAAAACGCTGCATCCAGAAGGCCTGAGTGCAGAAATCCACCGGTGACTCGCTGCTGTTTCTATTCGCTGCTCATGGGAGGAAAGTCCTTTGTGTCACTCAAAAAGGAGCAAGACCTTTTATTGAATTTCCGGAGTATAATTGGTCTTTTGATGGCCAGATCAATATATTTTGTCATTGTTTACTTCATCTGTTGTCTGACAGTGTTTGATTGACTTCCATCAGGGACTACAGGCCGTTCCAGGCTGCACTGCCATCTGCCTATTGTTTGACCGCTGTGTGTGTTTGGTCAGCAGGTCCTGACCTGACCATCAGGACAGTAAGAGTCAGCCTCAATTAGATCTTGTACAATTGCTGTCCAACAAAGGTCAGAGACAGGAAACGGTGGACAGAGTAACCTTTGGATGTCAGACACAAAATATTTCATGTTTCCTGTCAGGAAGAGGTGAAATAGACCAGAAACGATTTTCAGATTTATTTTTATTTTACATCAAATACATTTTTTAATTATGGAGACAAACATGTTGCGGCTCGATCTAACTTTCACTTGTTTTATCATTTGTTGTATAGTGACATATCATATGCCAGTCAGTATCTATATCCTTATACCTGTTCAGGGTCACAGGGAGCAGGTGTCTATCTCCAGAGATCACAAGGTGAGAGGCGCACCTGGACAGTCAATCAGAGGACCACATAGACAATCACTCACACACCTAGAGCCAATTTAGATGCATAGATGCATAACTTTCATGTAAATAACAGTGTTGATGGTAATAAACAGTAATTTTAATTCATTTTTTGGCCAAAGCATGATAAAGCTGAGTACACAGAACAGATCCGAGGGTTTGTCGGGACTGATTCCTGAGCTGCACTCATCAAGACCTCAGTGAGGAACTCTGATGACCAGGATGGCGACGTGTCCCACCTGGATATACTTCTGTCACGTCCAGTGATCCTTTGTGCTCTCATTTGGGTTTTTACAATCCTGAAAGTGCATCAGAAGAAAACAGAGCAGATCTGAGAATCCTTGTATTCTGGGAACATGTGGATACATAACTTATAGTTAATGAGATGGGACTTGATTTGCACATGTTCAGGACACAGACTTCACCTTTCAGGGCTGCTTTACTGGTGCTTCATGAAGATGAAGGAGACGGAGCCTTACTTTAATCAGAGAACGACCGTGCATATAATCCTGAGCCTGTTATCAGTGGGATGACCTGATCATTTGTTTTTTACAAATTGTAATTAATTGCAGATATATTACATTTGAAAGAACTGGAAATAGATGTATAAGGTTCCTTTCTGCTGCCTGTAGCTTTTTCTGTCGTCTAAATAAACAGCGTGACTGTATTTTGTTTTATATGATTAGACATGGCAAAAATAGATTTCAAATTTTAGCAATTGTACAGTTGAAGATAGGATTTTCTCATCACCACTGACCTGAGGGAAAAAGAAGAAATGACTCTCGATTAATGAAAATAAAAAGATTCCGTTAACAATTAAAATCTGAGCTCATGAGAGACGAGGTTGAACAATCAACCTTATTATTGCTGATGGCTAACAGGGAAACATTCATCCAGGTGATGGATATATTTGTGTCTCCTGCTCATCTTTGACCAAGACACATCTGCTTCCCATGAGCCTCAGTATTAATGACAGCGCCAGGAATCGCCTCAAGTGCTTTCAGTTAAGCGTATCTGAGCGCAGCCTGGAACTCATTACTTTACATGTGCGAAGTGACACAATGATTATAAAGTCAAAGAGCAGCCCGTCAGCTTTTATTTGATGTTTTCACCCATTAGAAGATTGGATCAGCGTCTGCTCGCAGGTGTTGTTCTGTGCAAATTAAGTTGTTTTCCTGGAACATGAAAATAACATTTGATTCAGAACTTTATTCTTATACGTGCTCTGGTGACGCAAATTGAAATAATCTCTGAATCGCAGTGGAGCTAAGTGGGATTAAAACCTTCAGAGGAGACAAAGCATGTTAACAATAAATTCCTATTAGAGATACATATCACAACAAACAATTACACCTGAAATCCACTGGATGATAATCCACTGGATTATAATCTCCATCATCATAGACTAAAAACTCCTTTGATCAGATAGAATCCAGTTTAAATTAAGATCTGAGTTACTCCAAAATCACTCACAGCCAAAGACACTTTCATCATTCCAAGTTAGAGTCTGACGTCTGACTGATTATATATCTGTTCAATGAAATGTACCTGCTGATCACCTGATACTGTGACAGATCAGGAGGTCAGAACATTGTCATCCAAATCAGAGTGAATCTTCAGGAAACTGACACCTTCCCACAGATCAGGTGACCAAATATCAGATGAATCTAAACTACCCGTTAGAAGTTTAAACATACATTCATCCAGACTTCACACTACAGCTCAGTATTTGTCAAAAATGATAATAATTCAACAATAATCATGTCAAAGACTGATTTAATCTAAAACTCCATCAGTTTTCATTTGCTTCTGATCATTAGTTTGACCTTAAATCATACATTTATGCCACTACATTAAATCTGACTGAAGGGCCCCTGATCACGGGGCCCTAATGGTAGATTTGGGTTAGCAGCCTGTACAACCCTTCTAACATTGTTATTAAAGATATTGAAGAATCCTTCTTGAGTCCCTCTAAGGATGATTGTAGATTTACTTCTTTTGTTTTACTAGTCGAGATTTCAATTGACATTTTTATTATTAGTTACAAGAATTAAAAGGTTAAAATCAGATAAAAAAAGTTGCATTTAATTTATTTGTTGTTTGTTGTTCCAGTTCCAAACTCTGGGCTGAGAATACATTTTTCCTTGGTTTTATGAAGCCCCCCCCCCTTTGTGGTGGTAACTGGAGGACCTGCTGTGCTGATGGTAAACATGGCAGCCAGTGTCATTCAACAGAACTCTTTGATCAGCAAATCATATAATGAAGAACAGTGAGGAAATAAAATGTTTAACAAGATGGAACAACATTAAATGTGAAGTTACATTAAGGACTTTTCCTTCATCAAAAAACACACAAAAAAGATTTTAATTTGGATCTTGGAACATATGAGAGCAACTGCTTAGATGACCGCAGTCCTCTCACAGGAGCATAAGACAATCTGATTATATGCTGAGGCCAGAACATTATAAACTTTCATAGTCAGCAGCAGAACCTTAAAATCAATTCTACAATGAAGAAATACAGGATTGGAGTCATGTGATCAACCTGTGTTCTGGACAATTAATGGATGTCTGGTCAAAGCAAACATACAGGGTGAATAGATTAGTTCAAGCATGGAAAATAAAAGCATCCAGATCTTTGGTGGGTAGAAACTGGACCTGGAGAGTTCTGTTTGTCTAATTTAAAAGAGCTGACAGAAGGATGGCTGTGTGTCACAATTACATGTTGAAATAAATAATAAAATTAATCACACTGAAGCTTAACTATATGAAACAGATGCAGAGAACACCTGACCAAGACAGGCTAAAATATCAATATATTTAAATGTCGATAGCGGCTAAATTTCACTTTCACATTTTCTTTGCAGTCATCTTTGTAATAAACTGAAAAACATGAACCACTGAAAAAAAAGAAGTGATTACTAGTTCCCAGCTAATGGATCTTTACTGTTTTTACTTTTAAATCATTGATGCAGATGAAACTGTTCCATTATATTATGTATATTAAGCTGAAACACTTTGTGCTGATTATTAGATATGACTTACTTTATCATTAGTAAAGGGAACAGATTGTGCAGTTTAAATTATTGATGAACTGATCAGCTGAAACACTCAACTAAAGTAATATCAGCATAATCTGTTCGCTCTCTAAGCTTTGAAGCTTAATGTATGTTTGTACCGTCACATGAAATATGTATTCAACATCAAAATTATTCTAAAAATGGATCCTGGAGTAAAACAGAGTAATAGATAATTCATAGTCTGTCTTTTTCAGTCCTTTTATTGGTTTCAAAAAGGCTTTTCATATTATCCATCTGCTGTTATCTTCTCTGGCTGGATCACTTACCTGTGCACAGGTTGCCTTTTTGACACTGATCACGACAGAAATTTCATCAAATGCTGAAGATAAAAAAAAATCTAACCTTGTGAAAATCATAGAGTATTTTCTAGGAGACACAAATGTCTCTGAGAGGACAAAGAAACCCTTTTAAGAGGAAGAAAACGTTTGTATTTGCATTTTTTTTTTTACTATTTTTAAAGATTTGATTGTTTTTGACAGAGAATTTAAGTTTTTGTTAATTTACTTCAGTGACTTGAAAGTATATGAGATGTGATGAGTTAAAAAAAAAAAATTCTCTTTAAAAAAGGAAAAACAGAATTTATTAGTAACTGATATAAAAATAACACTAAATCTATTTTTTATGTGAGTCCTCTTTGTTTCTGTTTTTAACCAAAACATTAATTAAATTATTCAAGTCGGAACTAAATATTTTACTTAATCTGTGTCCAATAACACCAGCGTTCGGGAAATTTCACTGGTTTTAAAACACACAGTTGCAGTCAAGAGAAAAGCAGATTAAAGCCAAACTGAAACTTTGTACATTATATGTTATTATTTAATAGTTCCTTGTTCAGAATCTTTCCCGTTTTCTGGATGGCGGTCATCCGCATCATTCAGTATGATGCTACACCACCATCATAAATAGCAGTACTCCTAAAACTGATCCCTGTGGTGCTCCCATAGTAAAGTCTCTCAGTAAGGACATCCAATTAAACCAAACACATTGAATATAGTTTAACAGACTGTAAATAAAAAGTTTGTCTGCACCACTGAGTGTCTGACAATGTTAAAAACCTAAAGCAAACTTCTAACCCTCCTTTTTCAAAGTTAAAACACATTCAGTTTAATAAAGACACACAACCGAATGATTCTATCTGAATTATAATATACTGGAGTTTTCTCAGCTAAGAAAAAACATTTCTTCATTAATGGTTTATTGAAAATATACACCAGTTAAAATATTTGACTGGCAGCGTAAATGGTGCAAAGCACTTTTACATTACAAGTTACATTCTCTCACACACTCACATATTGATATGCATATTTGTGAGCTACATGGGGTTCAGTGTCTTGCCCAAGGACACTACGACATGTGGAGGAGGGAAGCCGGGATTGAACCACCAACTTTCAGCTCGGAAGGCAACCACTTTAGTCTCTGAGCCACAGCTGTCCCATGTGACGTGACCCATCCAGGTAGGTATACAAATCCCCAACTAACCCAAGTTACCTTTAGCTGATCTATTTGTTTAAAATAAATATCTTTGCATTCTGTTTATTGTACAAGTTTTTTTTTTAAATTATTTATGTTTATTTTTTGAAATATTGCAAGTTCTAAAATCGATACACACAAGAATTCAGATTATTCTGACCAGAATTGCACTTTGAGAAATTCCAGTTTTTAGATTTCAGCTCAGCTCAGACATTTGCTACAAAACTATTTAAGATGAATTCTCCCACATGTCTTTAAACAAAGGAACCCCCTAAAGCCTCCCCCCCCCACTGACTCTCCTGATGCTGAAATGCTGCCTCCCTTATCCCAACCATGCCAATCAGTATGTAACTCTTTAACTTCATCCAGCTGGGCCCAGTTTCATCTCCCAGCCTCCCAATGGACTCTCCTTCCCTGAACTAACCTCCCCCAGCTACACGAGGGCCCAGGTGCCATCAGCGAACGAGACGTTGAGATAATTTGGCTCGACGTGCTTTAACACACACAGATCAGGGGCAGGGAGGGACTCTGGACATTAAACACTGTCTCATTATGTTTGTTTGGATGAGACAGGAGACATAATGAGAGGTGCTGTATGACTGAAAACATCTGATCTCCACCCGCTCCAAACAAAACATCCAGGTAGGGCCCTGGGACGGGGCCAAAGTGTTGTCAGGCTTCAGTGCTGCTGAACAAGGTGAGGGAGGTGGAGCGAGGGAATCTACAGAAGAAGAAGAAATGACAGCGCATTTGAAGGAAAAGCTGCTCCTTGTTTCCTGGATCGTCTGTGAAGTTAACTCATAACATTAGTCATGTTTTCAGTGTGTTTGTAATGAAAGATTTCTTCTTCTATTCATTTTTCTTTGTTTGAGATATAATAATTCCCAAAATATTGCACATCATCTTTTTAGCACAAGCTTTTTCTGCAGATATTGCAGTTCTTCTCCAGTAAAGAAATCCAGTTCAGCCTAAAGTTTCTGTGTAATCCAAAGTGGCCTGCAGCTGGGAACCACTGTCTAATTAAATCTTAATATCATGGACAGCTTTTCAAATTAAAGGCATTTCTCAACTCATTAACATCCTATGAATGTTAAATGAAGATGAAAATAATTGGCTGGTTATAATGTGTCATTGTAAGGAAAACCCATAAATTACAATCTAAATCTGGTTCTTCTGTTGGTGGAAAGTTTTTCTTACAAAATAACTTATTGTGAACAGTTATTTATGATGAATCCTATAAAATAGTTTAGTAGACGTCTTTTAACGATACACCTTCTCAAATAAGAAACAAGTAATATAAGAAAGGTATAAGAATGCATTGGTTTGCATAATTGAAATTGTCATGTATCCATACAAAGACACAATATGTTTAGCAGTAATGAGGGCTCTACTTCTTTGGTTGGAGGTTCTTGAAGAGCCTGGAGAGATGGCTTTGTGATGGATGAGTGCACCTCTTTATGGTGAAGAGGAACCTCCAGCTCATCACTGCAGGACATCAGGTGTGGAGCAGCTGAACCACCCAGAGCCTCTTGAGCAGCTTGTCTACAGTTCAATACACCATTAGCCTCTGCGGCTGACCTGACCAATGTGGTCATGTCTGTTTATCCTGGACCATCTTATCAGAGGTCAGTGCCAGCATACAGATTTCAGAGAAAATACATCAACAGCACACTTTATTCCTGAAGTATTTATATTTAGACTAATTTATCAATGTATCATCAAATTTGATTCACTATGAAATGATTTAATTCATTTAATCTGCTAACTGTCTACTTACAGTATGTGTGAACAGTTTGCTGTGCAGGAAGCTCAGACAAACACAGCTGACTAGGATTGCATGAGTCTTTGTTTTGCATGTAGAACAAAGATTCAGAAGCACGTAAACAGAAGTACGTATGTTAAAAAAATCTGAGCAGCTTTAAGGTGATTGAAATGATTGAAAAAATATCAACACAAGATAATCCAGGATAAGATAAAACTAAATACTAGAAGAAGTGAATAAACCTCCACAAAACAGAACAAAACCCAAGAATCATGACAAGTTTCTGCTCTTGCTGGATAAGAAATATTCACATTTCTGTGGGATTTAAATATTGCCATAAAAATGTATTTCAAACAGGCTTTGGGAAATAATTCTTTTTAAACTCTGGACTGATTTATTCTTTTTTTGGGTGACATCTGTGTTTGCAATATTTTTTGTTGTAACATGTTACTGCAAGATTAAATGATTCCGACCAAAACATCAGGAAACTTTGCAGATGGATGCTCTGTAGCAGTGAAGCTGTTTAAAAAACATCCGTCACATTAATAAAACTAAGGCCCCTCATCTGGACTGACAGGAGTCTCCAAAACTTTAGAACAACCAAATCAAAAGTTCAAATTTGTCCAATAAAAGATTACTAGATTTGCACTAATTAGTATGTTAAACATTTTGATTCAGTTAAAACTTTCAGAGATGAATCCAGATGTAGTTTAAACAGTCTGTGTCCTACACAAAGATGTAAACATGATATAGTCATTTTAACAGAAAAAATCTTGTTGTCACATTTTAAAACAAAAAATCTTTTTGCACATAAATAATTCCTTTTCTTTGTTTACAACTTTAAAAAATCATTTGATCTCAGAGCACGTCTGAGGGTCAAATATCAGAACACTCTGAACTTCTTTTATCTTCTCAGGGTTGCTGGTACAAAACCAAAAATAAACCCTGGATTTTATACAAGGTAGAGATGATAATTCCCTTGAATAATGAAACAGGAAAAAGAATGCAAGTGTCAGCTGATGTGAGTATGCTTATGTATCTGTGTGTGAGTGATGAGCGGTGTGTGTGTGCCTGTGCAGCGTCCCTGCTGTGAGCCTAATTAAAAGGCACTGGGTGCAGAGGGGGCTGCTCTGGCACCCAACCGAGCCTCTTTATACCCCTGCTTTCCTGTCTCTCTCTATCCAGAACCTTTGATGACCACAGAGCTCTAAAGCCCCTCAAACTGAGCTGCACATGTGGCCCCTCTCAGGCGAAGGAATCGAACACCTTTTCACTGCCTTATTTTATTCAGCTCAGGACCAGAAAGTCATAATCTACTCAAGCGTTGATCTAGTTGAAGGGAAATGAAATAAAAAGAAATACTCAAAGAATATTTTACTGATGTGCGCTTATAAGGACACATGCACAGTTTACCCTCTCACTGTCACATCTGGCTTTAAACTTTGATTTTAAAGGATGAACCTTCTTGTGAAGAAGGCGTGTCATGGGTTGACCAGTGAGATCCTGAGGCATCGTTGCACACCTTTTGAAAACATCCATATGGCCTACTGCGGCCAGGTGGAGTTGACAGCAAATGTGATTTGATCTACAGAACTCAGAGAATATCAAACATTTTTCTGTGCATTCTTCCAGTGATGCTATGTAAACAACTATAGAAACCTAATGTGATTGTCAGAATGCAGCCACACAGAAACATGATATGATGATGTCATCTGTTAGCTTCAGTGTCACAAAGCTGGAGGGGAACTTATTCATTTAGCTATCAAATGTCATAATACACAGATAGACAGCCTCATAATGAGCTGAACTCAGAGATGGTAAGGAGGTGATGTAAATCCTGGGGAAGTTGGAGAAGTCAAGGATCTGGAGGCAGAGGACAGAGAAGTTAGTATTATCACCAGTAGATCAGATGTTTTGGAAAGAGTCAGAGATCCTCCAGAAGAGCCAGGAGAAGAGAGAGAACTGCAGGTGAGACCAAGGAGGTGAGTTTATCTGAGAAAACGAGAGATGGGATCAGATCCAGGCAGATTTGTTTGTTTCCAGTTGAACACAGATTTGTCAAGGAAATATTCTTCAGGTAAGCAGAGGTTTTCTTATAAGGTGATATTGTTTCATTCACAGATATTTTGTTGGAGAGATTATCTGATGATCACTCCAGGGAGATCAGAACTTTAGTAATTTACTCTTGAAGACATCCCAGATCTCCTCTGCCAGGGGGCGGGGCATAGCGAAAGCAGAACAATTCTCCATCTTACTAGATCAGAAAAATCTAAATTGCTCTGCAGAGTATATTTTTGCTCCAACTTGCACAGTAGCAGTACAATCCCAAAGATACACAGTGTCCTAGACTGGTTGGGTGTCTGTGTTTATCAGCGTACATGGACCATGCTGTAATTCCAATGTGCCAACAAATACAAAAGTCTACAGCTAACACTGTACCAACGTTTCCAATAGCTGTCATAGTTCTTTAAATAAGTCATCTTTAATTTCCTTAAATCACTAACGTGGATCAATGAGTCTTTGATTGACATAATTTCAAATGAGCAGCTGATTCCAGTGAAAAACACTATGAGCCATGATGATCATTTGTTGAGTGAAATGTGTTTCTTTCACCTCTTTCACCTTTCATGATTGTCTGATTGTAAGTGTTAGTTTCTGTGTAGTTTTTGAACTTTTTTCAACAATAATTAAGATGAGGTGCCACAATGATGGACTAAAGTAGACATACCTTATTTAGGGGTTTTTGCAATGTAGTTCATCCTTTTATTACTACCTCATTTTTATTTCTGCTTTGTTACATCACCTTTATTAATTCCTTTGGAGAACCTTTTGTGTGCGAGAGGCTCCAGATGATCCCAGGCCAAGCTCGTCCATCACTCTGTCCACTGCACCCCTGAAACTGCTCCACAGCCCGCATGCATATTCACAGGAGCTGGTATCCCATCTGAGAAAACCAAATTGCCCAGTGCGATGTATCCCTTTCTTAGTTGGAATTAAAATGGGATAATAAAGAGGGCCAAGATTCTCTGGTGGTAATGACGCCCCAGGGACCCCAGGCTAATTAAAGGGCTGCCCTTTCCACTGAACAGTAATCACTCACAGCTTTGGGTAGACAAACACATGAGCTTTCAATAGATGAACAAACAGGAGATGCTTGTTTGCTTTGTTCAGAGTTTTAGAGAGATGATGCATATGATGTAAAGTAAACCTCATTATGTGAGACCAAGATGGGAAACATGAATTGCTTTTACATACTAAATGTATTGTCATCAAGGAAAATGAAAAATAAATAAAGAGAATAACTACATTTACTGCACAGACATCTGCAGAGCTGCTGCTTTGAACTGAGCTGGTGGTTGAAATCACACTGCATAATAAAACAGAAATGACATAAAAACAGTTTTTGTTTTTCTTCAGGAAACGTGTAAATTAAACGTGAGTCGAAGTTGAAAGTATTTGTAAACCAATGAATTATTTTTCTAAATTGAACCTGATGTGATTCAGTGAATAAAATAACTCAGTCATGGCCTTTTAATATTTTGTTCATTATTTTCATCGTCCAAACAAAAGATGTTTGTAAATAATAACAAATAACAATAATGCTGAAACAAACTGAATAATCTAATAACAGTATGATTGTTTTGGAGTTGATCAAACAGCAAATCTGAACAGTTACTTCTTATTGTTTTTAAAGCCTCATCAACTTACATAAATGATGTACTGTGCATAATGCCACACAGAGTTCACCCCGCCCATTAATACCTCCACGAGCGGACATCAGAGTTGCAGGTTCTGGATTGATAATGATGGAAGTGAAGGTATACAAGAACAGCCTTGTACAGATCATATGCATTTTGTAAACCTAGAAAAGACCAGATGAATGGCGGATACTGGGTGAGGACGGGGTTCAGTGCCATCCAATAAAACCACAGCTGTGTCTAGAATCTCGGTGAGAGTGGAGCTCGTTCCCCTGCAGGTTGGAAACCACCAGCACTGGCCCTTGACTTTGACCCTGTTTGTGGTGTTCATAGATTCTAGGGGACTTGGGAATCTCAGGGTCAGATCTCTGTTTCATGCTGATGTGGTTCTGTTGACATCTCCAGACCAGGACCCCTGAGTGTTCATTGGAGTGGTTCACAGCAGAACCTGACCCAGCTGGGATGAGCTCTTGCAGTTCTGAGGCTCCTCCTGTTCTAACTGCAGCTAGTAAAAGCCAAAGTGGTCACAATTTACTTTGCATTCAAGCTATTTTATGCCGCTTGATGCTTATTTAACAATGTGTGACACTTAATAAAAACCTGACGTTTGCTGATTACTACCTGCAGATTTTCACATTCCAAAAATGTTAAAAATCTCTCATCCAATTATTAGATGTTAAGATCAGACTTATAAACAATCACTAATCTTTGCAGTTTACAGCCTAGAGAAAAAAATCCAATACACTACAGATCATAGAACTAATGTTACATGGTGATACATGCATTTGCACCCAGAAGAGTAATTGTTGATTTGATGGTGTGCAGAGCTCATGTTGGTAGGATTACTGTATGTCTTTATTATTTATCATATACATATATTCTTATTCATCATGGATATAAATATTGTCGGAAATATTATGTTATATATATTATATAAGAAAGGAATGTACATGTATTACAGGTGTGTTCTGTGTGTTGGCAGCATCTCGTCTCACTCGTTCTGAAAATGTTTCCTGTGTTTTATACGGGCTTAAAATATATAACTAGAAAAACACTCGGAGAGCCCAGACCTTCTCCAAACACCTCAGCTACCAAATTCTAGTTTACAAAAAAAGGAACATATTTGTTTTGTCAGTCACTCTGACTATTTATTGTGAAGTTATGTGCACACGTGTGATCTGGATCACACCCAAAATCTTATCACTTGTTCATGAGACAATGTCTGACCTTCCATGAAAATGTAATCAAAATCCATCCATGATTTTTATTGTTATCTTGCTAACAAACAAACAAACAAACAAACCCTGGCAAAATAAAAAAAAACCTCCTGGCAGAGACAAAAAAAACAACAACAAATAAACATGATTTCTACCTCGTGGATTTTCACTTTCCAACACACAACCACAGCAATCAAAGGGGGATCATTGTATTTTAAAAGCCCATTCTATCAAAAAAATTGAAGTTTCCCATAAACATAATGACACACAAGTCTATATGCATGCAGAATAGGAAGTTGGGTATGCATATAAAAAACACATGGAATATACAGAGTAAGTCAGTCTCTGCAGATGTTCACATTCCCTCCTCTCTTCTTGTCTTACATTGTTTTAAAAAAAACATCCCTTTAAAAACCAGGGATATTCTGTCTGGTTGTTGGTTATAGGAAAAGTGTTTGGAGTAGTGATAAAACACTCCATCACTTCCCATGTTTTATAGTTCAACCTGGATTTAAGTAAGTGTGATTAAACTTGCATAAAATAGCCAAAAACACACTTAAAATGAAAAAGTTCAACATTATTTTAAAACCGTATGGTATTTATTATGTATCGCTAAAAGAATGTTAAGTTGTGTTAAACCTGCAAGATGCATCATAAAGTAGATGTTGTTCTGTCCTCTGGGTGGCAGGATACTAAGTAAATGCTGTATGTAACCATAGATTTGAAGTAGAAGAAGAGCCTGATCCATGAACAGACGTATGTATGTAATGTTCAAGCTATTTAAGATGTGTAAGAAATAATCCAGGACTCATATTTTCAGACACAAACATAACAAAACACACACACAAACACATGGCTATAAAACAGCCTCCTATCTATGAACACTTGCTGATAATAGGGTCTTTAAATGAGTTAAGCTAAGATGAAAGTTTTTTAAAAGATCAGTAACTCTAACATCCACTGACAGCATGTAAAACTTGGGGCAGTTTAAAACAGAATGTCTGGTTGTAACACCTCGGGTCATTGTAAAAGCATCTGTCTCTGATCTTTAAATGACACCATCACCATTAAGGTTTCGATCATTTCCTGAGAGACCAGCTATTAGTCCTGGCCAGTGGGCCACCCTGGCTAATAGCTTCAGTGTGAAAGACCTGAAGATGTGAGTGCATGGATACTTATAGGTGGAAGATCAGTGAGTGCCTGGAAAGGAGCCATTCTCCACTCTAATTGCCACAAGAGATCCATCTAGTTGGGTTTATGGAATAGCGTGAGGCATTGAGACCCTCTGAAAGGTTTTGTTAAGTTGGTCCTGGCGTTTCTCTCTCCTGACCACCCCAAGGGCCAGAAGAGTTGGGCTGCAAATGGACCCCAGATGGAAGGGACAGAACAGTGTGAGCTTGAGAAGGAGGGGGCTGAACATGGGAGCATGCTGAGTAACTGAGCTGACTATGTAATCTTTGTATTTGCTTTTGGAAATGTCAAAGTGTTCCGTTAAGCTACAGTAGAAAAGGCTATGCTGTGTGTATTCTGATTAAAGATGAATTGTGCTGAACAAAGTTTCATTTAAAAAAATGACTTTTGAAAAGTTCACTGGTTTGTTGTTGGAAACAAACCTATGAGATTATCTTTACGTTGTCATAAATCATGAAATTAAAACAGTTTCATCAAATTCCTAAAACAAATGTAAAATTCTCTGTAGATACAATTTACTGTTTTGGTCAGTAATCTAACTGCTAAAGTATTAAAATATGTTTGAGATATTTAAAATGTTATTGGATGTGGTGATTTCTGCATGTTCTTCTTTTCATACATGTGTTTTCTTAGTGTAGTTTGGTTTCTCTCCACAGACCACAAACATGCATGTGGATTAGCGACTCTAAATCGACCCTATAAGTATGTTTGAATGGTTGTTCATCTTTATGTGACACTATCATGTACTGTTGACCATCCAGATCGCTTCACTTGTCACTGTCAACTGGCTTAAATGTCTGTTTGTTTCTCAGACATTCTCTAGACTCACATGTACATCAATTTATTTGGCTAAATTTGGTTTCGTGCACATTTTTGTCTTGCTATGCAACAAATTAAATATGACACTGACTCAAAACTCACCCATATGTTCTTAATTCTAATCACCTTCAAAGCAATACAAAATAAAAGCTCTACTTTAATAAAACTTGCATAAATGAAACACATCTGGGTTGTTATTACAGCAACTTTTATACACTGTAGACAATTCAGATGCAGAAAGGATGGACCTTCAATTATGGTGAAAAATAACAAAAAGAAAAAACATTTTTTCCCAAAAAAGGAGTCCCTAAAAAACAAAATTATGTGTATACAAACAGCAGCGCGCTCTCGAAGAGAAATATCACAACTTGTTTCTGCAGCTGTCATTAAGGTTTGTCCTAAAACTCAGTCAAAATACAGCAGCTGTTCACTCCCCCAATATTTTGTTGATCATTTCCAATTTGAACTGCGCTCATTTCAAGTTCCTCAAGTAAAAACAGAATTACTAAACTCAGAGCTCACAGAAAAAATGAACACTCATTTGAATATGTTTATGCATCCCATCAAGGTTAAACAAGCAGGCTTGTGGCTTTGCATCGAGGACAGAGGTGGAAAAAGGACGGATGGGGACTAAATTAAGAAGGAAAGGCTGACAATGGGTCTGCCTTGTTGTGCTGTTTGTTAATCATTTTCAAAGCCCCTCTGGCCTCAATAAAGCAGAATAAAAGAACATAAAAGAACAATTTGGACTGCCCCAGCTGTGAATAACCAACCCATCACACCATACAATAGACCGGTCATGCTTGCTATAATTCAGCTTGTGATCTCAGACACGCCCCTCTCTCTCGCCACATCTTTGTTAAAGTCATCCGTCAGGCATATCATTTTCTTTTCTCAACCCCTCCTGAATGGCCAGATGGTTAAAATCCATAATTCACTGCCAGGAAGGGAAAAAGATCACTGAACCCCAGTCCACATCCCTCCATGCTATGACATTCATTATTGGTTAGATGTATACCACCTCTTTGGCTCATTAAGCTCAGCTTTGTTAAGGTGGGGAGCGATAGTTTAGTAATCCAGAAGGATGATCTTGCACCTGGGATGCCTACCTGTTACAGGACTTGGCTTATCAGTCTCAGTCAGGGAGGTGAAGATGAACTGGCGTAGATGCTAGTCTGGCACAAAGAGCGTTAGCCAGGGTACAAGCAAGACACACCTCAGTAGCTACATATACAAATCTAATACTTTTTAAATTGTCATGTTTAAGTTAGCGAAATGTCCCACGGCCCTCCTGTAGAGAGCAGTGTCATAAAAACACATCATTTGGCACCACTGTTTAATGAGTCCAACATCCTGACTGACAATTTATCATGAATATGTCAAGAGAATTAAAAAGCTTTGGGATGTTTTATATGTTGTTAGTTTGTGAACATGTTATTACCAGTTCTTAATTTGTAAATCAGAAGTTACGAGAATGCAAATAGCGCTATGAGACCAGAATTCACTGAGGTCAAACTGATACCGGAACGCACACACATACACAACCGTCGGACCAGATCAAGCGCTGTGCGCCGGCACACAGCGGGTGTAAATTGTCAAGCAGGGCTAGAGAAAGTGATGATAAGCCCAGAAGAAGTAAGTTATACTGCCTTTTGCTGTTATTTATCCCAATTGGCGCCGTTAACGGATCCTAGCAAACAGTTACCGGAACACACCCTTTCAAAATAAGACAGTCCCCGGATCTTGTTCCGGCAGGATCCGGCTCAAATTAAGCACTGGTTATTACAAATGGTCAGAACTGCAGACCAGCCTCTCACCCTGACAGCCAGGGAGGCTGGACTCTTCCTAATGATGCACAATCTTCTCTGAAAACCAGACTTGTGAATAATATGCAAGTGAGTTGTGGATGAGCACTTATTAAATAGAGGCTGGTGCTTGCCATTGATTTTCCCCTGGACTGCATTGCCACTTTGAAGTCGGCCATCTGATGTGCATCACGCTGTGTGAAAGCAATCACACTAAAAAAGTTCACTCCTCCTTTAAACTCTGAGGCTGACAAATAAGTCATCTTTTTTCTCTTCTCCAATCAATACGACACAGACCTCTTCACTCTCACACGACAAAAATTCTCTCTCAAACTGATTGGAGTGAACTCAGAGGTCCAGTCTAACTGATTGTGAGAACGTGAATCAATCTCACAGGATTTTGTCAAATCTTTCACCTAGCTGGTTTTATTCAGGTCTTGTTGCAGCGTGGAGCAAAAGGTCAAGCTTCGGGAAGCACTTAAAAAAGGCGGTGACCTTCTGCAAGACTGGACAAATCCAGCCCAAAGGAGCAGTCATGGTCTGGTTCTACAAGAATTACCACCTTCAATTCCGGGAGGTGGGGCCTGCTTATAAAGCTAATGCATATTTAAATAAGTATTTTGCATTTATCTGCATTCATCTAAAAATAAAATCATGTGAAAAATAAGTGCAGAATAAAAATTGGCAGGGGAAGGTGTGGATGAGAATTCATGAGATGCAAATATAGGATAAATGACAGACCCATATTTTTATTCTAATATCCATGAGGTCGTGGCTAATTGGGCTTTTGTTGTGCAATTACCCAGAGTTTGTTGAAGGTTTAGTTATTCCTGGTGCAGCTAGTGCTTTGTTTAACTTCCTCCTCTTATGGCCTGCATGTAACTTCATGGCCCTTGAGATCTGATAATCCCTAGACTAAAGCATATTGGCTCTGTCATTCCCAGTTAAGCAGCCTGCTGTCTGACTGCTGATGGGCAGAACCAGATATAGATGGAGACAAAAAGATTTCTCTTGCTCTTAAAGGGGTTGGGTTGCCGGGGTATAAGCTATTGTATCTGATACCTTGCAGGCAGTCCAAATGCTTTGAAGTTGGCTTTGAAGTTATGAGGCAATTGAAGGAAATAAGGAAATCATCAGCAGGGTTTCCTGGAGAGCCTGTTTGTGAGAAGCATGATTGGATACAGCACCCCAGAGAGAGAACAGCCATTTCATTCAGGAGGCCTCTCCTTCTGGCCAGTCAGTTAAATGTAAAGGACACCAATTATGGCACTTTGGCATATGGGCAGCTGTGAGTACCCAGCTCTAATGATGGACCCTGCCAGTCCAGGTCAGCAGCACACAATATTTGCAGTCAACAAAGAAATCTGCAATTACTGCCACCTCCTTCCCTGCTATCAGTTGTGATTGGGGGGGCGGGAGTATCATACACCTGCAGTCTTGATTGAGATCCAAGACCTGGCTGCCCGCCTACCTTCCATTATCCAGCTGGGGGACACCGGGTTGGCGGTACATCCTGCTGCCTTTGCCAAAGCTGTGAGGTTCCCAAGGGGGTGAACTGCAGCAGCAGACCCCAGAAGGGAACACCACCAGACCCAGGCACAGATGTTGAACCCTGGTATCATGTGGCGTGGACACACTTTGCTCTCTTTTTGAAGCCTGTATGACAGCAGGTGCTGGCAGCAACTGTGTTTTGGTGCTCGGGACACGTCAGACTTTAACCACGCTTCATCCTAGCTGACACTCATTCAAGAGAATAAAACACACACACACACACACACACACACACACACACACACACACACACACACACACACAAGTGTGTTTTGTTATCCTTATGGGGACCGTCCATTGATTTCCATTGATTTTAGTAACTAGATTTATACCTAACCCAAACCCTTTTCCTAACCTTAACCATTACTGATCTATAATTAACCCTAAGACTAACTAAAACTCTATTCACACCATACCTATAAAGCTGAACCCAAACCCTAAAAAGCGAGTCCCCCGTATGAGGCCCGGGCTTCAGTCCCCACAAGAACCCTAGGTCCCCAGAAGGACAGTAAATATCTCAAAACTGGTCCTCAGTAGGGTAGAAAAACAAGAACACACACACAGGTAAAGGAGCGGACAGAACAATAAGGACTCCTCTTTAAACATTACAGTAATATGGAGAACTTGTTCTGCTTCATGTAAAGCAGTTAATCAATAAAAGGCTGAAAATGTATTTTTTACACACTAAAGAAAACTCAGTAGTTTAAATCTATTGTTCCTGGTGGGGTCCTGGCTGATTCCTCGTGTACATTTTTCTTTGCTGCCTGACAGCTTTTTATTTTAATTAGGCTTTATTCGACTCAGTTTCTGCTCCTGCTGTTCACACCGTTGGATTATGACATTTTTGGTCACCGGCTGTGCAGCTAAACAAAGCTGTCAATCTGAAAAGTCAAGTTCACTTAATTTTAAAAATCAAATTCACTCTAATTCAACTCTAAGGATTATAGCACTTAGTCAACACTGGAAATTAAAAACTGCCTATATGGAAAAAAAATCACTAATAATTAAATTAATCCTAATGTTTTGTCTTGTGTATCCTTGTAATGAATTCCACCCTCTCATCAAAACAGAACATATCAGAGAAGCCCGATTTTCACTCAAGTGCATCTTATTTATGTTACATTGAGTGGAAGGAATGAAACACAAGTCTTGGAGCAGCACAGAAATGCTGGTGTCCTACAGCAAGAAAGTTGCAAGTTCAAATCTTCTTTAGAGCCAATCTGCATAAGCTTCCTGCAACCCTGAACAAAAACAGAGTATACAAATAGATTAGTCAGTCCCTCCAGGATTTCGCGATGTTGCGATCGCAACTATTAATGCAACTTCAGTGAAACTCTGCGAAATCAGCGCACTCGTGCAACTTCCTCCAAACACCGCAACTTTCCTGCAACTTTCCTGAAAAAAATAGTCGTTTGTGCCTATTCCTAATGTTTCTGTTAGTTTTCGCACAAGTACTTTCTGCGGAGGCCTGGCTTAGCTTTTCAGAACAGAAGAAGAAGAGAACCCCTATGTCACTTCCTGTCATTATCCTGTGCCGGGAGAATGGAGACGCGAGCGACATGGGTGACAATAATAAATCACATTTGCCAACAAAAATATCGGCAAGAGACCGCGCTAAACAGTTTCCAACGCAGCCTCACGAGAGCGGGGGTAAACTTTTTTGTCCAAAGTGCGATGTTGTTATTGAACACAAGCGCAAGTTGTCGATTGACAAACATTTCAGCAGTGCAAAACACACGAGGAGACTTCAAGCAAACGCACACCCCCTTCGACAAGTTACTGTGACCGAAGCGGCTGCCTCCAGAGCGATAGCTACTACAGAACAAAAAACTTAATTACTTACAATGCCATTGTTTGCATTATAAAATAAAATATAGGAAACATTATTTTGTTGTTTAAATTGAACACTTTATTGTTTCAGTATTTTAAATTACCATTATTTTAAAGTGGGAAAAACCCTATTTAGTTAACATATTTCTCTAAACTCATTTAGAATCAGCAATGCACAGCTAGTGAATTAGCTTTTTGGACCCATCCTGGACAAATTCATGTTGTTTTAATAATGGAAATAAGATTTTACATTCAGTTTGTACAGCATAAGATCAGATAATTATGATAGGAGCCTTAAAGATGAACATTCTACTGAAAAAAAAAATTGCAACTTTTTTGCAACTTTTTGAAAAACAAGCCGCGAAATCTCCGCAACAATCATAAAAATTGCCCTCGAAATCCTGAAGGGACTGATTAATGAAATACAGAACACGTGTTCATCTGTGTGCTTGTAAACAGTTTCCACGTTTTACATGAGACTTGTTTGGCTCATAGAGCTGCTCGTTGGGCTGTTTCTGTTTTGTCACAACACATTAAAATACAATATGCTTTGTCTGCTTTTGGGTTTCCATCGCAGATGGAACCACAATCATGGGACAATCTTTTTGGCATTTAGTACGACTATAGCTGAAGTTTCAAGTGAGATAAGCTGTTAAAATGTGATGATGTGAAATCAGTTCAAGCTGCGCGAGAAGAATTACCTGCCGATGTGAAGAACACCGTCATGGCAACAGGTCACATACGATTCAAAGCATCTGCACACAGACCCAACATTTATTTTAAGACTATAAACTGAGTGGATTCACAGCAGAGAGGATGAAAGAAACAAGAGAGAAAACCTGCTTTGCTTCGCCATAGAGTGAAGCTGCATGTTTTACACAAACTGTGATGATAATCAGCTGATCTTGCCATGAGGGTTGGATCTGATCTGCAGAAGAACACAAAGCATAGAAAACATGTGATGAGTCCACTGTTGTGATCAATCAGTCATTGTCTGTACGTGCTTCTTCCTGTTCAGGGTCGCTGGGAGCTGGTGTCTATCTCCAGCAGTTATAGGACGAGAGGCGGGGACACACCCTGGACAGGTCACCAGTCTATCACAGGACCACATAGAAACAAACAACCATTCACACACACTCACACCAGGGGTCAATTTAGTGTTAATCTCATGCATATTTTTGATCTGTGGGAGTTATTTGTGAGATATTTCACATCAAGGTGAAAGCACTAGCGGCCGGGGATCTGGGGGCCGCTTAAGGCCCCCAGAAGCCAACGACTTACATATGGCGGAGGCGATTTTTGAAGCATTTCTGACTGCGTATTTCATGATATATTTGCCTCTGCAAGTGAATCATTGGCAGAGGATTTTTATAAGAAACTAGCAAATTTCCACTTTTTACTTTGTTTTGTTCAGCAAAACATGAGGGGGACAAAGCACATTTTGTCCCCCCCTCGCAAAAACATGGCCACATTTTGTCCCCCCCATAAACAAGGCCCATGTTTCACATTATGCTGGAATGTTCAAAGGTTTGTTAGAGTGCTCTAAAGATACCTCCACTCAACAAGCCATGACTTTAATGACCCATCTGTGTCCATCCCAGAATTAACATGTGAATGTAGAAGACATACTCCATGTGTCTGTCACTTTCTCTTCTGTCTGTTTGATAAAACTGCATGAAATCTGATTACACGCTCCAAACATATATCCACCTAATAAAGTTGGGGATTGACTTCAGACTCAGAAGTTCCTGCTCAAGACTGAGAGCCTTTTAACTTCCTGTCTAGATTTAGGTTTTTAACTTTGGAGCTGAGCTCCTGGACCCTCGTCTCACACTGTTTTGTTTTCTTCTATCATTTAGTTTATCAGTCTTCAGCTCACCTTGTCTTGTGGTTAGTTAGTCTTATATAAATCTTGTTATGTTTAGTCTGAGTTTTGGTTTGTGCGTTGGATTTTTTTTTTTTTATCACTGTAACATTTATTGAGTATTGGTTGATCATGTGTTAGTTTAAAGGAACAGTCCACCACTTCAGGTCATTTGTAAAAGTATTTCTGTCTTTAGGAGGTTTAGAAAAAAGTTTTATACTTGAGATATTTTTCTATATTTTTCCATCAAAGTCATTGCTCACAATGACCCTGGTGCTAACAGCTGTGAACATGCTAAGAATGATTTTTGGATCATTACCTGCAGTCTAGTGGTGGCTCATTCAGATGTTCATGGCCAGGCTCTCCGTGTAGGAACACCGGGTGAATTCTTCAAACAACCTGGGAACAAGACGATCAGGGATTATTTACTTTTCTTTTACTTGTCTGAATGTTTTTACAAGGACATAAAAATACTGTCACAAATAACTTTTGTTTCCAGAAAATTACATTTACTTCTCATTTTCATGTGAGGAGACATGATGCAATACCTCAGCAAAGATGTTACATTCCCTTCCAACTAGTGGTCCAGTTCATGGAACTGAATCTGGTTCTGGTTGTGGAGGTGCTGCTTCTGGATTCATTCCTGCATCCAACAGCATCACTGTTTTCTCTCCAAGTCCTCAAAAGCAGCAGCTACAGCTGGTAGATCTTCTCCATCCTGTAGCTGCAGCTGTAGAAGGTGCAGCTGGAGTCTCTCTGTGTTATTGTCAGCTTGAAAATTAGAAACTTTTCCTCAAATTTCCAAGCAGATGTGATGATCAACACTCAGGACTTTGGAGATACTGGACCTCCACTACGTATATTTACTAACATCCATACTAACTAATCCTTCAGAGATCTCACTGCTATAAAACTATTTTAACTGACAACCAATTCTAAACCAGATGTCACTGTTTCTGGGTAAAATAGTATTTAATTTTTTTATACAGCCTGTAAGACACATCAGAGTGTCTGTGGATGTGAGTGTAAAGGTTCTGAATCTTCAGTGATCTCATAGACGAAGCTGTCCAGAGTTTAGAACTCAAACTAAACTTAAGACTCATGTTTTTTTCTGATTCCACTGTTTTTTGGGAATTCAGCTTCTTTCAAGTTGATTTTGTTGTGTGTAGAGATGTCTTCAGGTCACATGTAACACAGATCTGGACATTTTTACTGAGATACCTTCAGTTGTTCACTTTCCAGTGTGCAATAAAAGGACCATGTTTCAATATGTAACAAGGAAGGCTGAATGACAGATGGTTTGGAACAGCCAGTATAACCTACAGCCAAACACATGGAAACTGTGAAGAGGACCACAGACTTCAGGAGACATCTCCTAAAACTGTCCCCCTTCACCATATTCGCTCTGGGTTCTGTGTCACCTGAGTACTACTCACCTGAAACTTGGCTGAGCCACATCTCCTCCATCTTTAAAACCAGAGAGGGATGTATTTCCTGCGACAGCAGAGGCAGTTCGATCAGTCAAAGGACCTGCTGATCCAGTTCTCCATCACTAGCTACGTTTACATGGGCACATTTAATCGGAATAAACGCCCAATCGGAAAAAAAATACGTCATGTAAACATGTCAATCAGAATGTTTTGATCGAATCGAGAGGGGTGGTTTTGTCCGATCTTCATTCGGATAGACGTGCATGTACACACCCATTCGGAAAGAAAGGGTGAAAAAAGCCCACTGCGCATGCGTACAACTTCAGCGTGACGTCTTTCCACTTTCGCAGACCCAAGTAGAAAACATAGCGGGAGGTAAACAGAAGTGGTCTGCTGGTGCAGTCATCCTGTCATCCTGCTCTCCTCTCCTGTGGTGGAGGAGCAGTAGCAATATGTATTCTGCCTCTAGCTTGGTTAATGCAACCAGTAAAAACCCAAACATAACGGTAATCACCCGCAGAAGGTTCATATTGGGGATAACGTGAGTCAGCTCGAGCACACGATGGGGCGGGAAAGACGTGCAGAAAGGACGGAGTTTGTTTACTTTTTTTTCTTCCCCTGGAAAGACAACTCGCTGTGCGCATGCTCAACTCATTTAACCTGATCGAGTGCTTGGTGCATGTGTACTCATGGCATGATCAGATCATTTCAGTTAGTGTCCATGTAAACAGGGATTTGGGAATTTCGATCGACCAAGATTTTAATCAGATTGGGGAAATTTGGCGCATGTAAACGTAGCTATTGTTATTATTGTTGTTGTTAGTAGTAGTAGTAGTAGTAGTAGTAGTAGTAGTATTGGGACATTCAAAGTTCATTGTGCTTCTCATGTTCTTTAACATGAATTGATAATGAAGACACACTGACAAGATAACTCCACTCTCACACATAATCCAGCTTGCCAGTGGCCATCAATCTCTGCTGCAATGCCCCCCCCACCCCCTTCAATTCCTATATTGTACGCTCATTACCACCATATGTGTTGATGTAGCTGGCACAGATGCCCCATGAATGGAAAACCCCCAAAATGAGAAGAGAAGAGAAAATCAACTATGGGACAGGGGTCGTCATGGCAGCTTTGCGAGCAGGAAGACTCCCATTGATACAGTGATGGAGCAGGGGGGACAGGGCCCTGATGGAGGACGGGTATCGTTAATATGAGTCACACTGAGGATGTCAGCAGGATGTCCTGGAGCCACATGTGACCACACAGCCATGTCAATGATGATATGTAGGCAGTGCATTAAGGCTATAGTGAGCTGGAGCTTGATTGAAGGCATGTGATGAGGTCATGCAATCTGTTTAATACAAATTGCCAAAAAAACGGAAACACATTACCATGCATGAGCACTTCAATGTGACTGAATGTGTGTACAGATTTACTTTTTAGCTGTTTAAAAAAAAAGTTTAACAAGATAAATAACGTTGACTCGCACAATTATTTTTTCTTCAGAGTCAAAGATTCACTTTGTATTGAGAATAAATTCAGAATTAAACACAAGGTAGATTTTGTACAGAAGTGGAGGACAAGGGTTTGTTAGAAAGATTTAAATATGGACATTTTTGCAGTGCTCCGCCCATCTGATCGTTTTAACACATTTTACCACAATTTTAGTCACTTTTTCATTTGATTAACTGAAAAAAGTCGGCGTTTGTTTCAGAGTCTGATAATCTGTGTAGTTTTTAGAATGTGGACTTTGGTCCTTAAAAGACTTTAAAGACTCTGAGTGTGTGTTTGTTTGATAAATGACCTTTTATGTGTGTGTGTTGTTGGTAGTTAAGACACAGACAGTAAGCCTATTTGAGCTCTTTACTCCACCACCATGATTCCCCGTCTCCTGGGATGATTATTAATCTAATAATTAAACATTTATTGCCAACAACACCTGCTCTCTATCTCCCCTCTGGACCCCCACCCACCCATCGTTCCCCCTGGGACCCCATCATAGAGAGAGAGAAAGAGGAGGGGAGTGAGAGACGGTGGGAGGGAGGGACACAGGAGGAGCGAGAGGGAGGGGTTGCAGAGTAGAGAACAATTCGAAGGGGTCATCATCACATCGCTGGATTCTTTTACAGAGGCGAGAGGCGGTTGTTTTGTGTGGTGGCCGACAGCGTGTGAAGTTATTTCATGCCAGAACAAAAGAAAGAAGGAGGAAGCAGCAATCCGATGCTTGTAGGGGATCACAGCGTGGGGTCCCCCCCCCACCTCAGACTGATAAATACAGGCAGATAATCTGCAGACACTTATTTGTTTAGTTCACTTTTTATTTCAATTTCTCTCCAGTTTTCTTCAACATGTCTGGAAATATCTAAAGGACTTTTATTTCACGTTCCTGAACACAGAGTGAGGAACCAGAGAAAAGTTGACTGGGGACCGACTCTCTCACTCACAAAGATAGACAGACTCGTCCGCAGCAAGGGGGACAGCGGGTCCCTCTCAGAGTCGAGATGCTGCGGTACCTGATCAAGACCCTCCTGCAGATGAACCTGTTCACTGACACCATCCGAAATCCATCCAACGGCACCGATCTGTTCTACAATGGTTCTCTGCCGTCCTTCAACAGCTCCCTTCTTGACTGGGGAAACTTCTCCGGCTTCAATGGTAAGTCTGTGCAGTTTGTTTCACATCCTCCTCTCTTTTCATTTTTATGTAAAACAGATTTCACTTTTGTTATTGTTCTGTAAAACTGAATTAGAGGAAGGAAAGTGGGGAGTTAACAGGATAGAAGGAGGACTTAAAGTTAACAGGATATTTGAGAGACTTCCAGGTTTTTCTACTCTGAGATGTGCACATAGAAAACAGTGCAGGTGAAAATGATTCGTTCTTCTTTAAATACAGAAGGACGTCAGTGTTTTAGTTTGCTGGATTCTCAATAAGTCTCACTAAGAATCATCTAGTCGTCAGACAAACTTCTTGACATCAGCTTCATGTTCTTCATCTGTGTCCTGGAAACGAACCGTCAGCTCATTCTAAGTCATGTTGTGATGATGTCACAGACGTCGTGGGTTCTGAATAAAGAAGAAGAAAGAGAGAGAGAGAGACATTGTTATCTAATAAGAATGTGCGTGCTGCTGAAGCATGAGAAGTGTTCTGTTCACTCTGTTAAATGAAGCTGTCCAGCGTCCGGCGCGCTGGACCAGAGCTGTCACATGTCTCCTTACGTCTCCGTTGGTGAGGAAGTTCACGGCCGTCACCTCTGTCTGCTTTTGTTTCAAGTGAAACTCGCTTGCTTTTATGGCTGTAAAGGAAGTTGTGTGAACATGCATGTGTTCCTGGCTGCATGGGTTTATGGTCTAATGAGATGTTCTCATGCTGCGTGTCACTCTAATGGTCTGGCTGCATACATATGTACATATAAGTACATGTGTGAGTGTTTGTGCATGTGTATAAGGAAGACTTTAGTCAAAAGATCACCTTGATGTCATCTGTAATGAGCAGCCTGGATTTTACTCCATGTCAATGAATACCAATGAAATTTAAACACACACACACACACACACACACACACACACACACACACACACACACAAGTGTGTTTTGTTATCCTTATGGGGACCGTCTATTGACTTCCATTGATTTTAGTAACTAGATTTATACCTAACCCAAACCCTTTTACTAACCTTAACCATTACTGATCTATAACTAACCCTAAGACTAACTAAAACTCTATTCACACCATACCTATAAACCTAACCCCTAACCCTAAAAAGGCTTCGGTCCCCACAAGAACCCTCGGACCCCAGAAAGATAGTAAAAGTCAGGAAACTGGTCCTCAGGAGGTCAGAAATACAAACCCACACACACACACACACACACACACACACACACACACACACTTGTCAGGTGTATATAATATATTCAGTGTGTTTCATTCAGGAAACAATTTCACTGTTTTTACAAATCTAAGCTGGTTTATAAAACATCCAGCTGCTTCCCAGTTTGTGTCCATCAGCTGATGGTAAACAGGCAGCCAGACCCCCCACCACCTGAGTCTGCCCCGCCCCCCCCCCTTCCATACACACGTATGCACACACACAGTTGTCCCAGTAACCAACTTCAAGAAGAACGGACACTGCTGAGTTTTATAGCTGCCCGCACACATTTATTGTTCTCACTCTTTTTATCCAGCAGCTCTAATGGAGTGTAGATTGAGCGTGGGTCTCGCTCCTGAGCTCTAGAACAAAAAGTGAGCATGAGAGGTGAGTGGGAACAACGAGTCTATTGAGGGAAATCCATCTGAAGCAGAGAGATGCTCACCGAGGGGCTGACAGACGGACGTGCCTTGTGTGAATCTGACTTCATAAGCTTTAGGGTTTTTCTCTCAGAGCTCCAAAAACCCCAAAGTCTCCTCCCAGTGATCACTTTGGATTCAAGCAGTCTAGATAAAGAGTGGGTGGAAGTCTGTGTTCTATTAATCAATGATCAATCAGATACAGTTCAACAGTTCTTTCTATTATAAACATGTAAATATATCTCTAAATACATAAATTTTTTTAATTACTTGGTGCAGACATGTCATCATACATGCGCTTTAAAATCCTAATAGAGATGTCATCCTGTGCTGATTCATCAGTGGTGGTGGCGATGGTGGGTGGGTGGGGGGGGCTGGCTTGCTGGCATCCGGTGGTCAAACCGTGGGTATCCAAGCGAGAAGCTCAATATCGAGGCAGTCAGCGGACAACTCGAGTGGCTTGACCTGAAGCTCAGAGGGAAGCTCAATGGGAAAATCAATGAAGCCCAATAACCAATTTGGAAAATAATGGACAGTTCACTTAAACACAACACTTCAGTGTTCTGCCGTGTTCGGCTGTTTCTCCATCACTACTTTCACTCGTGCTCTTTCTTTATTGGATCTTTTCTGTTTTCACTGTTAACATTTTCTTTTAGCTCGTACAAGCACAATAATTTACTTGATATTATCAGATATCTATTAATGCTTATTTACTTGTTTATTCATGATTTTCTTTTTGGGTGAGGACAGGGGTATTTATTCAGAAAGTACTTTGAAAAAACACTTTTATTTAAAACACATCTCGACATTAATGCCACTTTGCACAGTTTCTTACTGAAATTTTGTCACAAAGTGTCTCTGTTATGTCCCACTTTTTTACAGGAAGTGAATGTACAGTCGTGTAAAAAGATGTTTTGCATTTTGCTAAAATGTTTAATGTTTAGGCTGATTTAAATGGCAGCTTCACCTGCAAAGCCTTAACGTTCTGAATGGATTTACTGTTACTGTTGATCTAAATGTTCTGAATAGATTGGTGATAGCAGAACCTCTGAGGTTCCCTCTAAGGAGCAGGTGTCGGTATAGGAGCTCTGGGGAAGATGTCTGGTTTGTGAATCAATATGAAAGATGTACAGATGCAACAAAAACTACAGCCACTTATTTCAAGAGATACAAAAACTTCCAACGGGGAGGTGGGGTGTAATCAATAAAGCACAAATCAATGCTTTTAATGTGTTCATGGTATGGAAATAAAACATTAATAATGTACAACTTCACATCAATAAACAGCTACTGTTTAAACAGAAACCCTGAACATGTGACTAAAGAACATTTATTATAATTAATGGACATTAATGTGGACTTTTTGTCTCATAATAAAAATCAAGTTTATTCCATCTATTCTATTCTCCATAAATCTTTTAGAGACATGTTAACTTTCTTTGTCCAATTCTTTGTGAGAGCACAATCATATTTTCTTCCCATTTACTTAAACCATTTCAATACTCAAATTCTATAAAAGCATTTCCCGGATGCTTTTCCTTGTGCACAAACAGAACTATCTGCAGACTGTTTATCAGAGCAAATCAAAATTTCAGATAATCAGGGCTGTTCATGTTGCACATGGTGAGAGAGATGCTGAATTCAAAGACAGAAAGAAGATAACCAGCATGGTGCCTTGAAGAAATAGGAGGAGGGTTAAACTTCCGTGACCAGGAAACCCTGTGGTGGATGTTACAGTGAAGGATGTTCAGTGCTACAGTGGACTCAGATACTGCAGCACAAAACAAACACATTAAAGGTACAGTACGTAAGAATTTTACAGTGAAATACTCAGACAACAGTTTAATGTCCCACCAATGTTGAAAATAAAGTCACATCGTAACAGATCTCGATCTCAGCTGGCGGGGTGGTCACTAGTTTCCGTCATTTTAAAAAAAACACTGTAATCATTATTTACACTTCCAGACTTCCTGGTTCCATAACGAATCACATGTGAGTCTGCAAAGCTGCCAAGTCTTCAACACAAGCAGCTGGAATTCTACAACGACCAGCTGCAAAAAGTAAGAAACCACCACATCCTTCCAACTGAGCAGCCGAGCTGCACGTGATGGGGCGTTCAAATGCACTTAGGAAAACTCAACGCTGAACAAATAGACCTTCAGACATTCCTAAAAATTTAACAAATACAAGAGAAACTAAATGAGGATCAACATCAGAACTGGCAACCCAACAGAAAAATCAGGGAGGGGTGACAACAGACATTTTTTTTTCTACATGAACTGCAGGATTTGGATTTTACAACTAGGTCTAATTCTTACATACTGTACCTTTAAATTACATTAAACATAACTAAATGTGTTCCTTCTCTGTGCTGCTGCTAATAGGAATGGCTGACTGGTAGAGATAATGCATTAATAATAGATTTCTGAGGAACATTTAAGAGGCCAAACTTGTTTATTTAGAATATGAACCAACAGAACCACCAGTTGTCCCGTCTTATACCTTCCAAAACTTAACTCATTCACTGTAACCATCAGCTGACATCACAAACACCTTAAATGTACATGTACATCAATGCATTCTAATGCAAAGTCAGCAGGAGTGCAGACGCCCAGCCCCCCGGCCCCAGACCCCACATTTACTGTGGAAGCAGGTTCCAATACCGACATGACGTCAGGATCATTATTATGTGACCTTTCTCTTGCTGAGCTGGTGCTGATGCTGGCGCTGTGGCTGCAGCAGGGACTTTGTAGTCGGCTAGAAAGAGAATGACTGATGACCAGGAAGGTCTCTCTGGCACCTTGCCAGACAGTGTCAGTGTGGGTGGGGGGTGGGGGGTGCGATGGCTGGAAGAGAGGTGTTGGACCTTCTTCCCAATGGCCATGAGCCTGAACTTCTTGTTGTCATCAATTCAAATGAAGTTTCCTCGCAGCAACCGGTGGACCTCATACAGTACGTGCTGTGAAAACATGAGGGGAAATTAACAAAAACAAAACCCTAAACAAGTCCAATATATTTTAGGCTGAGGATAAAAAGATTTAATTTTCACAGGATGTTTTCTCTTACTTAGCAATTTCAGCATCACAAGGTTTATCATTCCGTTTTCATTTGATTATTTTAAGCTTTTAAACCAGATCAGACAAACACTTTGTCATGCTTAGTCTCTCGTGTTTGGGAAAATATGCAGAATTATGTACATAACTGAGCAGGAACAGAAATTAGAAAGCATCTAGGGCAAAAATGAACACTGAAGTGGAAAGAAGAGAGGAGGAGAAGGGCAAAGGAGATCTCTCTGCATGCAGGAGGAGACTTCTACAAATTCTACCAGTGGATTGGACCACTGGCTCAATCTCCTCATCTTCATCACTTCACCAGGTGGTTCAGTCATGAAGTCAGTGGTTAGATTATACGAGTTACAGGGTTTAGTGTCAGGAATTAGCCAAAAAGGAGGAAAACCTGATTCAGTTTCTGGAGTGTTTTAGGAGGATGAGCTGTGTCGAGCTACGATGATGATAATGATAATGCAGTGGGTTCCTGTGGTGGGCACGCAGTTAGCAGAGTCATTGGAATGAATGAAAATGAAGTTCTCTTCACTTCAGAGGTGGCAGCACTCAGTTTAGATGGAAGCTGGCTGGGACAAATTTACATTTTCTTTTCTCTTCATCTATAAAAAAAGTGACTTTTTACTTCATCTGTATATTCAGTGTTGAACCTGTTTTTGCTGCGTTTTATTTCCTTCTTCTGTGTATGTGTTTGTCTCCTCTTCATGTTGCACGTTATCAGCTGTAAATTTGTTTTTAACTGTAACACATCTATATGTGTGTGGTGGGAAAATAGAAACAGATATTTAATACAGCGTGTCTTATTTTACACAGAGAATCCTTCTAACGTGTGTCTGCAAACAATGACAGTGCTCAGCATAATATTCTACACATAGAATCCTTTTTTTTACCTCTCTAGTGAAGCAGATTTGAAAAGCTTATATTTTCTGACTTGCCTAGAATTAATTTTGGTTTCGTTTTCAAGTTAAAACCTGAAAGTAGCTGCAAAAATACTGCTGCACATAAAACCTTTATTTATTTGCACTTACAGAGTTATTTTATTTGATTTTAGTGTGGGTGGTGTTTGAGTAAGTCTAGTGTCCTCCAAATTGGCAAAGACTTGGTAATAAAAATAACAAACAAACAAAACCAAGTAGGTGCAATAACTGTGGTGTAAAAATCTTATAATATTAGTGAAAGAAGTGATATGATGTTGTTTGTGGTGCATTAATGATGCCAAACACATACAAGATCACTGCTCTGTCAAAAACTTTTGGGGTTTTTGTTAAGATTCATCTTTTCAGACACAGATTCAAGTTTTACATCTGTAACAGTTTTAACATTTTCTTTCTCATATGTCTTTATATTTTTACTCATTTAAGCAACCAACACTTTTCATTAAAAAAACTAGTATTCTGTATATAAATAAATAAAATTGACAACATTTTTAGTTAAAATGTATTTTTAAACAGCCTGTTTATAATAAAGGATTTTCCAAACTCAGCAACACTGTGTATCATATAAAAAGCCTCATTTAAACCAGTTAACAGTGAACATGTAGAAACCCATAACACTTAAATACACAAGTATAAGTAAGAAAAATAATTATTAGAGTTTATAATATGAACATATTTTTAGATTAATTAACAACTTTTTGCAGGCTGCATGGTGGAGCAGTTGGTAGCTCTATTTCCTTGCAGTGAGAAGGTTCTGGGCTCAGAACCAATCAGAACCCTTCTCCCCATGCATGTGTGGGTTTTATCAGGGGACTCTGAGTTCCTCCCACAGTCCCAATTCAAAAACAACTGGTGGAACATCTGACAACT
Source organism: Pachypanchax playfairii (assembly GCA_006937955.1). Lineage (NCBI taxonomy): Eukaryota > Metazoa > Chordata > Actinopteri > Cyprinodontiformes > Aplocheilidae > Pachypanchax > Pachypanchax playfairii. The sequence continues at coordinate 39,426 of SSNP01000060.1, forward strand.
AATTACATTACCTGGTAACAGATCAGTAACATGACTGTGTGTAAAGGAGCATTTCAGATGTAAAGATGAACATTTTTTTTTTTTTTTTTACAGTGTCTCAGCTCAGCTGATGTTGTACTTCTACTTGAGTGTATTAAACAGAACCATTCATCAGGGACAAGCAGAGGTCGAACACAATGAGGGGTTAAGTGTGTTAATGACTCAGAGGTCAGAGAGAGAATCCTGACCTTTGACCCATCTACCAACACCTCTAACCCCACCACAACAGCAGAGTGGTAGTTTCCTGTGTGTACTGAATGGGATCAGAGACCTTTTGTTCATCATATCTGCCATAAATCATTATCATTCTACCCAATGTGGTTAGTTATGAGTAGGTGATTTTAAGATATTGAATTTGGTCAATTATTTAATCCAAACTGATGAAGACAAAATTAAATTCCCATCAGTTATTGCTTGGCTGAAGTCAGATGTTTCATCATCATATGCATGCATGACACGTTTTTCTTCTTCATAATCAGTTCAAACCTGCTTAAGATAGAATCAGACACTTTAAAAGAGATTGAAGGTGGTAGAGGAAATTCTGCATCTTCCAAATACATAATTTTATTTTTTCTATTCCCAGATTATCTCTTTCTCTTAAATACACACACACTCTAAGAATACACACAGGTGAAATCACAAATGTATTCTTGAAAACAACCCAACTTTATTGTTGTATTTTTGTCTCACACACACAAGCATGAATATGCACACAAACATACTTCACATCCCAGTCCTGATACCAATTATCTTGGAAATCATCTGTCGGGGAGGAGACCTGTTGTAACGACCCTGCACTGGCAACACGATTGGTCATGCATGCCTCTGAATCCCAAAGTATATAAAACCAGTGTGAAGAGAGCAAATGGTGCAGCTTTGTGTCACACACCATCATCTGTGTTGCTCATGTTGTTGTCAGCATGTTGATTATAGGTGAACAGGCTCTGATGTGAATTTTAAACAGGATTTATTCCCATAAGAATTTCTTGCTTTAGAATGTGTTATTCAAAATTCACATTTAGTTTGATTAAAACACACTGTTGGGGTGAATCAGGTAGTAAATTATAAATATTTGCTTCTCTTCTACACCAACTTTATTATAGTTTAAATATAATCGATATACAACCTGATGCTGAGATGCCACACACTGATTGTTTTTTTTATTTATACATGAAAACAGATTCTTCTGAATGTTGGTCTGATACTGACAGACTGCTGACACTGAAGTGTTTGATGATGTCATCACTCCTGTACACTTTCAATTAGTCACATCTTAGTAAAATATCCCATTGAATAAACAATAGCATATCAGTAAGTGAGTTAGGTTGTTTACAGACGTGAAACCGTCAAAACATGAGATCCAACCAGAACATGAGAATAAACCAGAATTAAATTGCTGCTTTTGTCCAAATCAGAAAATAAAAGACATGAACCAAATATAAACCAATTATTTTTACACATTTCAAGTCTATTTGAAACAGCAGCGCTTTTTAGATTCTGTTTTTACCCCTTCTATTCACTTTGTGTTTCCATTTCCATCCATTCCCTTGACTTTTTCTCTGCTCTTTCCACTTAATGATTAAGTCCTGGTCCTGGTGAAATGGGACCAGTCATTTCAGAGGGAATACCCTGAATAAATGAGACTTAAATCATTTCAATCCAGAAGAATGGCGGTGCTCTTAATGATTGTTTCACTGCTAAAAGAATCTATAAATAGACTGAGTGTGAACTACATGAATACAATCATGATCTTTAGGATCCCAGAGCTGTTCATGTCATGAATTCTTTATTATAATATCTGAGACAAGATTTCAGTTTACACTTCTGTCATACTACAGACCAACACTGATTTACCAAGTGTAATTGTGTGTGTGCATGTGTGTGTTGGGTGGATATACTAACACTGACAATCCCTACATAGTTACTGAGCGACCACTAATTAATTCATACTGATGGTCTGTGACCTGCTCCTGCAAACAAATCTACATGTGGTCATGCACGCATGCACAGCATATCTCCTCAGTTTGTGTCAGATTAACTGACAAAATGAACAAAAGATAGATTTTAACTACCATTTAATGCAGAATATTTAAAGGTGGTAAAGAGGATTTTGTAGCAAATTTAGATGTCAAATTTACTTTCAAATCATTTTATCAACTTGTTGTGGTCTTGTACTTCTGGTTTCCAAAAGAAGAAGTTATAATATTAATAAATCATAGACCTGGTGGGGCTGGAAATAAAGTAGCCAATAGATAACAAAACAGATTCATTATCTATTAGATACTAGATTGTCAATCATACTTCTGTACGTACTACGTAGTTTGCTTAGGCCTCAGTACTACTGCACACGGAAGCGCTGCAAAGCGGAACGGAACCGAGGCCGCTTCTATTCGGCGCCCTTGTTAACCTATATGATGTAGTTCACGCTAGATACGGAGCTGTTAAGTTATCATTTTTCGTGTCAGGTCTATTTTTTGCGCGAGCGTTCTGCGTCAATTCTGGCAGGAAATAACACCAAGACACACGAGACAACCCGATCACCTTCAAAATAAAATACCGCGATTGACAAATGTGATTATAATTGTGTATCTAAACAGACTATAGAGATGAAAATAAACAACACACACACAAAGACACACACAGAGCAAACGGAGTGTGCTGACTACGTTGAGGGGGGTGGGGTTTTTGGGTGTTTAAACAAACGGGGAAAGAGTGAGAGAAAGAGTTGAAGACAAGATGAACGATGTCAAATTAAAAGCAGGAGTAACTAAAACTAGCACTCTTCAGTTGTTTTTTATGTTATTTACTTTCCCATGGTGAAAAAATAAACCGATGAGCAGAAACTCTTGTGAATCAGCGTGGAGAAAGACGCATCTGACATGAACATGGGAAAAGCTGCAGTGTGCAGCATCAGGCTTCCACGCTAGCTAGCATTTCAGCACTAGCAGCACTTGTACTGAGTAACAATAAACAGTCTTTTACCATTGATGACTCCGACATGTTTGAAGAAAGTTGTAGTAGTTTCACAAAAAACTCCAGAGATGCGATAGTAAGCAAAACTATGCAATTCACGACTCACGATCACGAAGGCGTTTCTTCTGTTGAGGGAAAAGGAGGGGGGGGGGGGAGGGGGCTACAACGCATGTGCACTACTCGAAAAACGACAAACTGCCGTTGAGCTTCTCATTCGGAGCAAAATCCTCTTTACAACCTTTAAATGTTGATGTTCATTAAAATGTTTATTAGCAGGATGAAGCAACATACAGTCAGTTTAACTGCAGTTTTACCAAAAACTAAAAACATTAGTGAAAATAAAATTTCTTATACGACACTAACAGCCTCCAACTAAACTTGATTACCTTTTTAATTTGGATAAATTAACTTTAAAACTATATATTTCTTTTCATATCTACAGATCTGAATAAACTATATTAGTGTCCATTATGTAACAGGTCTATACATCAGGTCTTCTACTCAAATAATAATCATGCTATACCATAACCACTGACAGCTTCCAACTCATGATGGATCTGATCTAGTATTCAGTACCAAACTTTCCCTGCTGCTCACTCACAGACCGACTCACGAAGCACCAGGAGGCTGGTGGAAAAGCTAATCCAGGTAAAAAGCCTGAGTGACAGACACATTACGTGATGAGAAGTCTGAAAATGGATCCAAGCACTACAGACGGTTTGGGACGATCAATGACTGAAGGTGGGATAAATGTCAGAGAAATTGGTTCTGAGTGTTAGAACTTGATGGCGTGTCAAAGGTGAAAAACCAGATAAAAGAAAGGCAAGATGAAAGAGGTCTGGTTGAGGAGGATGATGGTGTTAGATACCCTGCATCACTGAGGCCTGGTTGTAAGGTCAGTAAATATACACATGCTGTGATGTAAAGGCAGACATGTGGAGCTGCAACCAGCTCTGCACAAGTCCAGATTCGGTTCCAGACAACCAGATGACACGTCTTACATGAAGAAAGAACAAGCAAGCAAACACTCATTAAAGTACAACGATGAGCTCCAGCATTAAGATCAGGACTGAAACTGTCAATCAAAGTTTTTAATTTGATTTTCAAATATAGAACTCAAAAAGAAACTTTTGTCTTTGTTGATATATTGTAGCGACTAACAAGCTTTAATTTAAAGCTTCTTTTTTGTTTTGTTTTCATCTTTAATGTCCTTGTCGTCAGCTCAGTCAATGTGTGCGTGCTGAAAAGACTGAGCTGAGCTTCTTCAAAGAAGACAATTAGAGACATTAAAAACCTGAACTGTGAGACTTAAGAAGAAAACAAGCTTTTAACTGAAAAAGGAAATCAGTACAAAATGAAATGAGGTTGTTTCTTGAGCAGGTAACAAGAATAAAAGAAACAAGACACAAAACAAGGTGAGCTGAAGGTTAAATTAGTATAAATGAATCAGAAACAAATAAATATATAAGATTAAAAGTAAAAACATTGCTGTGAGACGTAAACAGAGTAGAGACCACTAACCAGAGTAAAACGTGAACTGTCACCAGCCAGAAAGAGAGAGTGATGTTTCTCGCCTCTTCAGTTAGTGTATTATGATTGACAGCTCGACTTTCTGTTCACCAGCCTGATTAGCATAAAGCTATTTATTAGGCTGATTTCCCAGACTGAGAGAAATAGAGACTGGGAAAAGGAGCGAACGGGGTCGACTCCGGGGGGAAGGCTGGCAGAAGGTTAAGGGCAAGTCGCCATGGAAACAGACTGGGAGGTTGGCGGGGACTGATTGGGAATAGTGGACCTTCATTTACAGATGGAGGATTGATCCAGAACGAGGCCAAGCGTCAGAGAAGAGGATCGAGTCTTCTGTGGGGAGATTTTATCATAAGTGTGAGTTCAGCGTGTCACAAAGGTTTATGAAAGTTCAATCAGTAATAATTCACGCATGCACCCCCCCAAGGTTACTCATCATACACACATTTCACATGCAATTAGTCTGATTGCTGCAGCTTAACATACAAATGGTCACGACTTTTATCTGTGTTCAACTCCCCAGGTTCATGAACGCTTCCTGCAGGTCTTCATTAGCACTAATTATGGGCTTGCTACCACCCACAGCGGGGGCCACTGACCCCTCCCTCCGAGAAGTGTTGGCAATGCAGCACTTACACCATTTACAGAGGCAACAGTTCAATTTTAAAGATCTGTGTGTGTGTGTGTGTGTGGGTTTGTATTTCTGACCTCCTGGGGACCCGTTTCCTGACTTTTACTATCTTTCTGGGGTCCGAGGGTTCTTGTGGGGACCGAAGCCTGGTCCCCATGAGGGGGACTCCCCTTTTTAGGGTTAGGGGTTAGGTTTATAGGTATGGTGTGAATAGAGTTTTAGTTAGTCTTAGGGTTAGTTATAGATCAGTAATGGTTAAGGTTAGGAAAAGGGTTTGGGTTAGGTATAAATCTAGTTACTAAAATCAATGGAAGTCAATGGACGGTCCCCATAAGGATAACAAAACACACTTGTGGGTGTGTGTGTGTGTGTGTGTGTGTGTGTGTGTGTGTGTGTGTGTGTGTAAACTGGTCATTTCTTTGCACAATTACATCAAATACATTTGATTTACTGGGTTGCAAAACTTTTATCAAGCGCTAGTGAAAAACTGGAAAGTGTTATAAGTAAATATTTGTCTCTAAATTTTGCTGCCAAACAGTCTTTTTGTTTCACTGAATGTTATTAAGTTTTTTTTTTTCAGAAACACAGTGATACTGTTATGAATAACTAATTTGTCAAATCAAACTAAAAGTTTAGAGGTTGTTATATATTCAATCAGTTTTACTGTAGATAAATACTGTAGTTGTTTATATTATGTGCATCGCTCTCATTCAGGGTTAAAGAATGTTGTAAATATTGAAGCAAGCAGCTTAAAAAGATCCAGTGCATGAATCAAACAGCTGATTTCTGTTTGTGGTTGTTGGTTAGTTTTAATTATCTCCTGCAGAAATAATTTAACTGAATTTTTTGTCTTAATTAAAAAAAAAAGTTTTTTTTAGCATTTTAAGCAAAAGGAGATTGAAGATTTTCAAAGTGAGAGTTCTGCTTTTTGTTCACGTCCTTCTTCTTACTGGTGGTGAAACATTTCAAACTAGAGTAATACTGTATAGATCCAGTGTTTTCATCCATCAAACCAAACAGTTCCTCCTACTTTCATCATGAAGAACATTCAGATGTGTCATGTTGTTGATCCACAAACATCAGCTGCATGAGTCTGTCTGTGGTTACTGACAGGGAAGGTGCAGAGTGTGGGTGTATGAGTCCAGCTGTTGAAGTTCTGAGAGAGGTGACATCATATCTTGATGATGTCACCTGACCTGGCTCTGCAGCTGTGCAGGTAAACCCTGGGTCTGAGTCAGTGCTGTGACTCATATGCACCTCTGATTACTGACCCATCATTGTCTGTTCTGTAGAACAAAGAGAACTTTTCTATTTGTATTTAGGACTTTGCTGAGTTGGACAGAAGTGTACCTTTTTAGAGGTGAATTAATAATAAGAATATTTTAGACAATATTTTTGTCCAAGGTTGAAATTGCATAACCGAAAACTGAGGCCGCTCACCATGAAACTTCCTGTTAAACGCAGCCTACAATCCAGAAACTGGGCAGAGGATTAAACTGCATCATTTATTATGTGCACAACTGGAACAGAACATGAAACCGAATTGTAAAACAGGCAAATCATGAAAAGGAAAAGAAATTATTGAATCCTAAATGTGCTAATGACTTAATCTGCTTTCTATTTGAAAAAAAAAAGCTTTTATTCCAAAGATTACATGAAGATTTATCATTAACTTTTCAGTTCTTTTCATCATATATTCACACTTACATCACAAATATTTTGTTTATAAATGCCTAAAAACAAACAATGTGAGATTCTATGAATATTTGACACTTTGTAGACCTGCAGAACAAAAAGCTTCTGGAAGCAGCATTTCTTTACTTTGCTGTTCCGCTTTAATTAACACATCTGTGTCTGTTTTCTGATGGAGACGGGACAGCAGAGTGTGTGAGACTGACTGAAAGAGACAAAGACAAACAGAAGAACTAATAAACTGTTTATTATTACAGATTTTAGTGTTATGACCAGGGCAGCCATGTTGGATTTCTAGGTTGAAGCTGATAAAGTTAATCTGGCTTTCACGTTTAAAAATCCAACATAAAAAACCTGTTTTACTTTCTGTAGTGTGTGTTCCAGTCACAAACACACACATATACATACACACACTGATGTTTTGAAGGCAGGATGTCTAAAATAAAAGAAAAGAGCAGGAAAGAAGGAGAAATGGATTTGTGGGTCACACCAATTCCTCTCTGGTGCTCCTCGATCACAAGACACATGATGAAGAAACGTGCTGCAGCATTTGCTTCCCCAATTAACAATAAAGCTATCAGTAGTAGCAGAAGTGAAGAGGCTGTGCCTCCATGTTTCTCTCTACTCTTTTTTATTTTTTCACATCCTCTTCTTGATCTCCAGAAGGCTCTAAAACATTTATTGGAGACCATAAAAATAAAAGTCAGGACAGAAAACATCTCTGACAGTTAAGTTCAACGAGGGACGAGCTTTAACGAGCCTTGGCTTCAACCCATTCCCACTTTTTGTTGTTTTGTTTCAGAGTTTTGTGAACAAAATAAACATTGAGACAGAAGTTCTGAGAGACAACAATCCATTTAAAGTGCATCAGTTCATGTTAGAGAACATGATAGAATCAGTGTTGAATCACAGTAAACATGGCAACAATATTTTTTAAATATCACTCACTCTGAGTTAAAGACATGAACATGATGCAAACATAATAGAATCAGCCACGTTCTCTGTGAAGGACAAAAAGAGACCTGAACAGCTTTTATTATTCTTTTCTTTTCTAATCAGATAATCAGATCATTAATCTTAGTTTTCATTTTCACACATTTTGCTTTTAAAAAGACTATAAATTATTAGCTATCACTAAATTAGAGATATATTGTGCTTGTTTGACACTAATTTATTCTTTGTTGCAAGTCGCACGTGTAAAACAGCGTCCTGGTGCCCTCTAGTGGTCAAACACGAAACAGTCCGTCTTATCATACCGGGGAACATGACTCACGCGACACAACACGGCAGTGATGAGAGCTCCATGTTTGTGAGCTAAAACTCAGTTTGCCTTGAAATCTGTTTGACTTATGGTTCAGTTGTTCTCTTTAAACATCCAGTTTATCTGATGAGACGGTGTGTGTCTGTAACAGCAGCTGGCTTCATCCATCAGCATGGAGAGAGCAGGTCTGGAGACAATTCCCATGGGAATATCTTCCACTAAAGCACAGCTGTCTCTGTCATGTCCCTGTTATACCTAAACATCAACACCAGGGGTCAGAAACACTCCATGATGTGAAATGTACGTTTGGTTTAACTCTGAAGTTGCAAAGAATGAGATAGCAGGATTTATTTATAATACTAACATATACATGAGAAGCTTTTAAGGTTTTACTGTGCAGGAAGAATGATAAACAAATAAATAACCAAACACCCCTCACTTTATAAGGATTTATACCGTCATGGACAAAAGTTTATATGCCGCCTTTTTCCAAGTCTTCACCTCACTGTGCATGTAGATACACTTGCACCTGCCTGCTGTCAGTCCTCAGCAGCTCTGCACTGGTGACACTTCCATCCTGCAGCTGAATCATCTTGAAATGCTTGATGATCTGATAAATGGTTGGTTCAGGTGCAACATCCTGCTTGTGATGCTTTTTTTATGCAACACAATGATGCTGCATGTGTTTCTTTGCAGGTAACGCAGTTAACAGGATGAACCGTGATTTCAAGCGTCACCCTACTTTTAACATCCAGTTTGTTATTCTAAGTCCATCAGCATGACATCATGACCTCCAGCCTCGTGCTTGTCAACATTCTCACCTGTTAGTGAGAAGATGATTGAGATAGTCTCAGCAGGTTCTTTTATAGCAATAACATGAAGTGCAAATGAGTGTTTTTGGGGATTAAGTTCATTTTCATGGCAAAGAAGAACTCTGTAATTCATTTGATCTTCATAACATTCTGGAGTTCATGCAACTTGCTGTCATGAAAACTGAGGCACCAAACTTTATGAGAACCAATAACTGTTATTCTCAAAACTTTTGGCCATGACTGTCGGTGGTTCTGGGGTTCAAACCTCACCGGGGGCTTTTCTGCATGTAGTTTGCATGTTTACCCATTGCATGTCTGAGTTTTTTCCAGGGACCCCCATGTCCTCCCAAAGACCAAACACATGTGTTATGGTAACTGGAGCCCTAAATTTGCCCTGGATGCGAGTGCAAATGGTTGTTTGTTACTTTGTGTCCCTGTGATGGACTGGTGACCTGTCCAGGTGTAACTCCGCCTCTCACCCAGTGACCACTGGAGATAGACACCAACTCCATCTCACCCTAACTTTTCTTGTGAGTTAGTGCTGTATAAATAAACTGAACTGTAAACTAAAACCTTTGAGGCTGAGATGTGTAGAAAATTAGAAACTTTTAAAACTGATTTGATACTTGAAGACATGTTCTATTCTTATATCATATATAATCTTTTAATGATAAACTAGAAAAAAAAATGCATCAACTCTATAATGAGATAAGGGGAAGGTTCTGTCTGTGACTTATTACAGGTCTAACGCCCAGAAACGGGATCCACAATAAAAAACAGATCTTAGAAACATGTGCAGTGTTCCCTTTTGGTCACCAGGTGGCGACAAAGATCTGTAACAATGTTGACCATCAACTCCATCTTAACCTTTTCTCACAGCTGAATTCAAACAGGGGATCACATTGAGATGCATCATATTTAACTTATTTTAACCCTGAGTTTCACAGTATACGCAATCCTTTAAGGAGCAACTCACCCCCTTTAAATTATCTTTCTGCCTTCTAACTGCTTATTTTGAAAAATGCCTAAGTAGACGTCACTTTAAGAGGCGGGCCTAAGCTGTGATTGACGTGTAGCACTTCTCCGTGTTTAGAACTTTAGATTTGCTTCAGTGTGACTCTGCCATGTTGTAGACTTGTAACCCGACCATGATGAGAATATAACGTCTATAAATCACATCCACACAATCACAACCACTGCAGGGAAGTCTTTGTCCTGATTTAATTATTCTTTTAATGATATTAGTTATTTTTTTATGTCGTAGTTTTCAGTGTAGTTTACCGATTGATTGTTGTTAGCCACAATGCTAAAGCTACTGCTGTGTTGCTGACATGGGTCTGAGTAAATGTCTGAATAAAAATATAACGTCTATAAATTACATCCACACAATCTCAACCACTTCAGTAAGTCTTTGCCCCGGTGTAATTATTCTTTTAATGATAGTAGTTATTCTCTATGTCGTAGTTTTCAGAGTAGTTTCCCAATTGATTGTTGTTAGCCACAATGCTAAAACTGTGTTGCTAAGAGGGGTCTGAGTAAATGTCTGAATAGCAATATAACGTGCACAAATCACATCCACACAATCACTGCAGTAAAATAAAGTCTTTGTCCGGATTTTATTGATATTAGTTATTCTGTTTTGTCGTAGTTTTCAGCCAGTTGCTCTAAATCCCTGTGTACAGCTTTAGCAAGAGGCTGGAGACAACGGGCGGGCAGCTGCAAGTGTGGTTGTCTGAGAGATGTTTTTATACTCCAGGAGGCGTGTCTTAGAGACGATGCTGACGTAGCATGAACCGCTTTCAGCCAATCACAAAATTCAAATGCAGTAGCCACCTTTCAACCCTAAGAGGGCAGCACTAAGACGTTTTTAGACCAAAAAGTGTAGAATTGACAAGTTTACATATAAATGTCAAAAAATGCCCAGAAACCGAAAGGTTGCATTGGTAAAGACCCACTAATACAGTTTATTAGCAGAAAAAAGCTGTTTTGAGGGTGAGTTGGTCTTTATTATCACCGTCTTCTTCATCACGTTGATGTTCATTGGAGTCTTTGTAGGGCAGAAGTGACAGGTGAGGGGGCGTTTCTTTTCTGACACTCCCTCGCCTTCGACCTGTCCCACCCTCACACACACACACCTTCATCCATCACTCCTCCTGGCACTCACACACGCCCCCTCTGTAACTCCTGTCCATGTGTATGTTTGTGTGGGCGGATCTGTTGTTCTGTTTTCATGGAAATCTGAAAGCATAAACGTTTATTTATGCTGAGTCCATTAATGTTAAATGCAAAGTCTACATTAAGTGAAGGACAAGACACAATGGTAATAATTTGAATAGTAGCGAGAGATTAATTACTTCTCAGCCTTGAGTGTTTTTCCATCTTATTCTGAATATTTATTCACTCTGAGTCTGTTCTCTGTAAATATTCATAGCAGAAAAAGCTATTTTAGAAAGGACAGTTTAAAATCTCGTCCAAATAGGTTGCCTGAAACCATGCATTGACTTTCTGAGTGCAAGTCACAGTTTATTCTGGAATCACACACCAGAGAAAATGTTTTACATTACCTCGCTCTGAGCAGCCTGGAGGTATTCATCATGAAAAAATGAAAATAAGAATCAGTCTTTTTATTGAACTGTGTGCTGGTGGAGATGGTTCAAAGTCTGACTGTATCTACATTCTTACTGGGAAGTGGTTGTTTTTTTATATTGAAGCTGAAATGTAACTCCACACTCCTGTTGAAAAGACAGGCGCACCATATGTTAATGTATCACCAAAAGCACCAATCAGACTCCAGCAAATCAAGATTTACAGCAAGAAAAACACTTGCTTGCTTCTTACGAGACGGTTTCAGAGCTGGTTTGGATTCAGTGCTGCTTTACTGTCACTTCTGGGACTTTTAACATCAGGAGAATTTTCACAGGTTTCAGAGCTAGAACAGAGGAAGAACTTGCTCAGCACCACTACACCAGCTCTAAAACCCAGAACTAACTCTTTACTGGGCCAAAGAAAAGAACCACTTTCATCAGCAGCTGGAAGCTCAACAACCAATGAAAATGTTATGAGCAGTCTGTTTAAAAATTTAGTTAGTTACACTTTTACTTTTCTCAGTGTGACAAAATCTTCAGCTTCATCATGAAGAAGAAGGACTAAGATGAGCTCATCGTCCTTCATCGTTCTCTTCATTGTGTGTTTTTAACACCAGTCACACTGTTAGACGTGTGTTACAGCAGCAGCTTACTGCTGCTTCACAGCTGTTTTTAACTGATTTCTTAACAATCTTTTGAAACACTTTTTCTAAATATTGCCAGACATTTTAACATCAACCCCTGAAGTTTTATGGTTAACAATGTTGCGTGTAAACATCGGGGTTCTCAAATACTAATTGAAGATCAATAAATTAGCAAACAGATTGTTGTTAAAATGATTATTCATTGAGACACTGTGTTTCATGAATCATGAGACACTAGCTACGTTTACATGGGCACATTTAATCGGAATAAACGCCCAATCGGATAAAAAAGACGTCATGTAAACATGTCAATCAGAATGTTTTGATCCGATGCAGCCTGATCAGAATGAAATTTCCTTCCGATCGAGAGGGGTGGTTTTGTCCGATCTTCATTCGGATAGACGTGCATGTACACACCCATTCGGAAAGAAAGGGTGAAAAAAGCCCTTTGCGCATGCGTACAACTTCAGCGTGACGTCTTTCCGCTTTTGCAGACCCAAGTAGAAAACATAGCGGGAAGTAAACAGAAGTGGTCTGCTGGTGCAGTCATCCTGTCATCCTGCTCTCCTCTCCTGTGGTGGAGGAGCAGTAGCAATATGTATTCAGCCTCTAACTTGGTTAATGCGACCAGTAAAAACCCAAACATAAAGGTAATCACCCGCAGAAGGTTCATATTGGGGAAAACGTGAGTCAGCTCGAGCACACGATGGGGCGGGAAAGACGTGCAGAAAGGACGGAGTTTGTTTACTTTTTTTCTTCCCCCAGAAAGACAACTCGCTGTGCGCATGCTCAACTCATTTAACCTGATTGAGTGCTTGGTGCATGTGTACTCATGGCATGATCAGATCATTTCAGTTAGTGTCCATGTGAACAGGGATTTGGGAATTCCGATCGACCAAGATTTTAATCAGATTGGGGAAATTTGGCGCATGTAAACGTAGCTACTGTCTCTGTACTGTGATCCTCTAAAATCAAAAGGATCAAACATGGAAGTCGGTTCTGCAGGATGTGGAAAAGCAAACTGGTTCTTTTTTTACCTCAACCCTTGTCTGAACATGGAACCTCTTGGGTTGAAAAACCCTGTAATTAAACACATTAGCAGGAGATGTTGACATGAGAGTCACGTTATCCCCAATATGGACCTTCTGCAGGTGATTACCTTTATGTTTGGGTTTTTACTGGTCGCATTAACCAAGCTAGAGGCTGAATACATATTGCTACTGCTCCTCCGCCACAGGAGAGGAGAGCAGGATGACAGGATGACTGCACCAGCAGACCACTTCTGTTTACTTCCTGCTATGTTTTCTACTTGAGTCTGCAAAAGCGGAAAGACGCCACGCTGAAGTTGTACGCATGCGCAGTGGGCTTTTTTCACCCTTTCTTTCCGAATGGGTGTATACATGCACGTCTATCCGAATGAAGATCGGACAAAACCACCCCTCTAGATCGGAAGTAAATTTCATTCTGATCAGGCTGCATCGGATCAAAACATTCTGATTGACATGTTTACATGACGTATTTTTTATCCGATTGGGCGTTTATTCCGATTAAATGTGCCCATGTAAACGTAGCTACTGATTGATCTGTCAACAACATTATTGATAACCAACAACTCTGAATAATCAACAGATACATGTGAACACAAGAGAGAGAAGGTACTCCCCACCATCCCCCCTTCAGACTTTATCAATTAGATGCGCCAAATTGCTCCTGTAGTCGTTTTGTCTCATGTGGTCCTCCTGCTCTGTCCTCCACAGACGTCCCACTTACAGGTTTCTTACCTTCTAAATATATCTTCACACTGAGTGGTCTCTCAGCCCCCACTATTGATTCTCCACCAGCACTGATCTCAAATCTCCTATCTGTGAGTGAGACTGTGTGAGAGGACGTATACCAGTATGTGAATGTATGTATGCGTGTGTTGATGGATTTTTTTTTGTGCTGTTTGGTTCTGGTCTGATGGTTGGAGACACACATGTAAATTCGATGGTAGTCCCAGAGTTCGGGCTCCTATTGTTTCATTTTAGCAGGACACATCGTGGAATCAATCTTTGTATTTTAATTGGGAACCTCCCAAATCACAATAGTCTATTTGCTTAGCACATGAAAAGAGCTACTGGAGCCAAACCACCTTTTCAATCCACAATCAAATCTCATTTCTCTTTTCATTTGAATATTTGTCATTTCAAACATGGAGAGAATTCCCTCCTACCTTCGTCAGTTTACAAGAAAATAATAATTATGTGGTTCTGATGTTCAAATGAATAATACAAATGATGTTTTGTTGAGAAATCAACCATGTGTTCACCTCTAAGTCAGGTTATATTAATGTAATATGGAAGCATGTGACTCAAAGCACCTTTTACAAAATTCAGCAGCTTTATTGTCCATGTAGAGAATTAAAAAATTGTTTTACCTTGAATGTTTGCAGGCAGCTAAACTCTGAAAGAAGGCGTAAGCTGAGAACAGGAGGAATTTCTTTCCTCTCTGCTTGGCTAGCTGGTGATATCGAGACAAAATGCCAAAGGCAGAAGTTCCTTTTTTCCTTTTCCTCCATCCCATAACGGCCCCGTCTGAGAGGCAATCGATGCTCAGGTAGTTCACTTATAATAAATGCTGCTGCCAATGGGGTGTTGATTTATGTCTGCTGTACTGTGGACCTGCTGTGTGCACTTATGCTTCTGCCAAATTTCCTCACAAGAGTCATATAGTTAAGGACATCACCTGGAAAGGTGCCGTTTCCCTGGTGCTGCCAGATTCAGACTTGTAATAAATCAAAGAACAGGATCGCAGTAAACAAACGACTAAAAGCAGAATTTTGAACATTTTTATAAAGTTAATCTTTCCACTGTAGCAGCTGTTAGTAGTAGAAATGCTAAACAATCCAAGGTTTTTATGAACTTAGATGGATTTGTTTCTTAGAGAGAAGGATTTATATACAGTAGAATGTTATTATAGTCTTCAGCCCTAACTTCGCTCTTGTGGTTGAGTGTTTGTCTTCTGATTGGAAGATCGAGCTCATCATTTCAACCTTGCAACGTGTCCTTGAGCAGGACTGAATGGCTGATTGACAAACACATTGTAAAGCGGTTTGCAAAGCCCAGATAAGCTTGAAAAGCTTTTGTAAATATGTGGACCCTTTCTCCTTTTCATACCATCATGTCTCTACAACAGCACAGAAGGGTCAAATCAATCATAGTCTCTGAAACGGACCTTTGGTGTTTACCATGGCCGGTGTCATCTCTTTCACTACTGGGGCATTGCATCATTACAAAAATGTTGTTTTTAAGCTTCTGAGGTTTCTATGATGAATGAAAATGAATATTTCACACTGACCAAGTTCAGAAGACTCGTCGTGTATCAGTGTGTTCTTAGACAAAGTGTGAAAGTGTCACAGGGTCAGATTAATTACAGGGACATGATGCCAGCCTCAGTTTGGATCCTGTGATTACCTCTGAGCATCATCGTCTACTATTACATCACATACAGGGCAGATGTCACAGAATCATATATATATACAGTGGGGCAAAAAAGTATTTAGTCAGCCACCAATTGTGTAAGTTCTCCCACTTAAAAAGATCAGAGAGGCCTGTAATTTTCATCATAGGTATACCTCAACTATGAGAGACAAAATGAGGAAAAAAAATCCAGAAAATCACATTGTCTGATTTTTAAAGAATTTATTTGCAAATTATGGTGGAAAATAAGTATTTGGTCACCTACAAACAAGTAAGATTTCTGGCTTTCACAGACCTGTAACTTCTTTAAGAGGCTCCTCGGTCCTCCACTCGTTACCTGTATTAATGGCACCTGTGTGAACTCGTTATCAGTATAAAAGACACCTGTCCACTACCTCAAACAGTCACGCTCCAAACTCCACTATGGCCAAGACCAAAGAGCTGTCAAAGGACACCAGAAACAAAATTGTAGACCTTCACCAGGCTGGGAAGACTGAATCTGCAATAGGTAAGCAGCTTGGTGTGAAGAAATCAACTGTGGGAGCAATTATTAGAAAATGGAAGACATACAAGACCACTGATAATCTCCCTCGATCTGGGGCTCCACGCAAGATCTCACCCCGTAGGGTCAAAATGATCACAAGAACGGTGAGCAAAAATCCCAGAACCACACGGAGGGACCTAGTGAATGACCTGCAGAGAGCTGGGACCAAAGTAACAAAGGCTACCATCAGTAACACACTACGCCGCCAGGGACTCAAATCCTGCAGTGCCAGACGTGTCCCCCTGCTGAAGCCAGGACACGTCCAGGCCCGTCTGCGGTTTGCTAGAGAGCATTTGGATGATCCAGAAGAGGATTGGGAGAACATCATATGGTCAGATGAAACCAAAATAGAACTTTTTGGTAGAAACTCAACTTGTCGTGTTTGGAGGGGAAAGAATGCTGAGTTGGATCCAAAGAACACCATACCTACTGTAAAGCATGGGGGTGGAAACATCATGCTTTGGGGCTGTTTTTCTGCAAGGGGACCAGGACGACTGATCCGTGTAAAGGAAAGAATGAATGGGGCCATGTATCATAAGATTTTGAGTGAAAACCTCCTTCCATCAGCAAGGGCATTGAAAATGAGACGTGGCTGGGTCTTTCAGCATGACAATGATCCCAAACACACCGCACGGGCAACGAAGGAGTGGCTTCGTAAGAAGCATTTCAAGGTCCTGGAGTGGCCTAGCCAGTCTCCAGATCTCAACCCCATAGAAAATCTCTGGAGGGAGTTGAAAGTCCGTGTTGCCCAGCGTCAGCCCCAAAACATCACTGCTCTAGAGGAGATCTGCATGGAGGAATGGGCCAAAATACCAGCAACAGTGTGTGAAAACCTTGTGAAGACTTACAGAAAACGTTTGACCTCTGTCATTGCCAACAAAGGCTATATAACAAAGTATTGAGATTAACTTTTGTTATTGACCAAATACTTATTTTCCACCATAATTTGCAAATAAATTCTTTAAAAATCAGACAATGTGATTTTCTGGATTTTTTTTCCTCATTTTGTCTCTCATAGTTGAGGTATACCTATGATGAAAATTACAGGCCTCTCTGATCTTTTTAAGTGGGAGAACTTACACAATTGGTGGCTGACTAAATACTTTTTTGCCCCACTATATATATATTCATATACTACTAGGGGTGTCAAATTGCTGCAGATGAACAGGTCGTTAACAGGCTTCTATAGGACTTGCTGAGAGGTTGCAGATTTGAATCAGGTGTGGTGAAACAGGGGAACATCTAAAATGTGCAGGATAGTGGCCCTCGAGGCCTGGAGTTGCCCACCCCTGCTATATATACAGTGCCTTTAAATGACTTTTGTTATGTAACACTTTAAAAATAACACTGACTTGAATTGACATGAATAAAAAAAACATCTCACATTAAAGGCCTCAACTATTAGATATAGTGAAAAACGGAAAAAAATTTATTTTGAAATTTTGTGTGTAAAAATAGGAATAAATGCGTCAGGATTTTGGGTAATTTGACATCACCGCAGACTGAAAATAACTGATGGTTCTTTTCAGTGAATTGGCATCTAGGGCTACAATCAATTTATCTTGTAAAAAACTCTAATTAGATACTTGGAAATGTTTTTATATTTGCCTGTGACTCCTGCTGAATCCTCCTCCTTGGATTATCAAATTAAGGAACAGGAAAGTCTGGAGTTGTCTGAGCTTGTTTTTCTGTCAAAATGTCTTTTTCTTATGCTTTTTAACGTTAAAAGTTAAAAAGGAAATGAAAGATCGACCACTGAGTGTGATTATTTGGGATAAAGCTGTTTCATACTCACCTGCAGTGAGAAATGACTCGGTAATGGCTGCCGGTTGAATAGAGCAACTCTGTCAGCGTCGAGTAATTCAGTCCACACAGCAGGTGTTTTAAAGTCCAGTCAAAGTGCCGTCTGAAATATTCACCCAGGAAATATAATGTGATCATGGAGGTGAAGTCAGAGATTTCTGGTGTGAAACTAAACGTAAGCTTCTATCACAACTTCATAGTCTCTAAAATACATCAACTTTTAATCGGAATTTACTCATCTTGATTAATAATCTCATAACTGATTATCTTCTGTTAGATACTAAATCCTGTACAACTCTTAGATAAACTGTTGTGTTGTTATTTACAGTCAGTCTGGTTAATCAGAACAGATGATACTTACTGTATGAGATCAGCTGGGTTGTAGAGTCCAGGGTAATAGATTTATTTGATTAATCGTCTCTTTTTGCTTTTCACAAAGAATTCACGTTTAATCATTTTGGACTCACAGTTCTGAATTTATGTTTAAAATATGAAGATAATGATCAGAGATATTATGTATTTGTGCTTATTTTCTTTTTAGAGCAAAAAATGTCACGTGATAAAATAATCATAACGAGGAATTTACCTCGAGTTGTCCTGGCAGCTCACTGCTGGTGGCATCATTAGTTACTGCTGGGTAAAATGATGGAAGCTGCTGTGAGTCGGACCAGAGAGAGAGAGAGGAGTGTGTGTGATGGGAAAGATTCTGTCTGTGAAATAGATTTGAGGTTTTTAAACGTAATAATATAAAACTACTTGCAGGGACATCCATAACCAGCTGAAGTCACTGATTAGAAATGGGTTGAGTTTCTGCTGAAACACCTCGTCGTGTTTTTGCTTCTTGTTGCTTGAAAGGACGCTCCAGTGTTAGTGAGATGTAGCAGTCGTCCTTCTCACCTGGAAAGTTCAGGAACATTATGTCACCAGATGTTGATGAGTCAGTGTCACACCTCTGGAACTAACTGTGAGGCGCAAACACATGTTCCTCATTTATCTTTGCTCTCTGATCCTGAACTCATTTGAATGTCGTTGTCCTGAAGAATAAACTTTCACGTAAACATTTATTAGAGACCTGATAAGCAGGTGATGTGTGAATACTTTATTATCTGTTACAAAATGAGGCTTTGGGAATTTTCTTAGAACAGAGGTTTGGGGATTTATAAATATCAAGGAGTCCAGTTTCTGTTCAGATGTTAATGTCTGAATATTTTAGGTAGAGTACACCGTACGGCAGTTTCAACTCACCATCCCAACAAGTCCTCCAACTCATACGCCCATAGTTGACGTTTGTCCATGCACTCAAATACGACCCCATGGAGCGTTTTCTATGGTTTTACCACCCTCAGCGCCCCCTTTCGGTAAAATGGGAACAGATACTTTTACAGAACAACAGAAAACTTGCTTTCCGCCCTTAATGAGCTAACAAAGGGTTAGGGTTAGGTCGAGCTGGGTTGCGTCTTGATTCTTTTCTTCCGGCCCGTTGTTCCACCGGCGTCCCTAGCAACAACCTAGTAACCACTCAAACCTGAGAAAATGTACGTTGAAACGAAAAAACTATGTACCGTTTCCATAAACCAAACAAATATTATGAAAATAAAGTTTATATTTCTCGCTAGAAATGTTATCAAAACAAGTCTAAACCCACTGTCTATTTTGAAATAGAACAATTTCTCCCGAAAATTGAGGGGAAGGCCGCCATGTTTCTCTTATTTTGCCAGCGAGAAACTGCAGTCAGCATAACCACCGCCAGAGGTCGCTTTAAATACGTCACCCTTGGTCGGAATTTGATGACTGGACATATGACCACTGTGTACGTTTTGCTTTGGAGGACAGTCTGGACCATCCTAGTATTTAAACAGCAGCTACTTCATCTGATAGCATAAACTGGCAGTTTCACAATAAAAGCTGAAAAACTGTTATTTCTTGACCAGACTAGTTTCACAACTGACTCACAAGCTTTTGTGACGCATCTCAGCGATGTTGGAAATTTTGACACATGGCTACACGATGAAACTGAAGCTTATTGTGAGGAAGTGTAAATTACTGATTCTGTTGGGCAAAAACACAGACAGTGTAGAAGCAAAGGATAGAGGAAGTGTTTCTTACATGGAGAAAGGTCAGAGGTCGAGGCCTGAGCTTGTTTCACTGTCATATTTTGCCTTAAGTAATAGAACATACATGTTGATAGATGTTTTCCACAGATTACATGTTTTATCGCTGTCTGTGCTTCATAAAAACATCTCGGAGTTCTATATTTAAAGGTTTAACCTGTAACACATGTTCATGTGGAAACTGGGCTTTTCTCCTGCATTTTGTCGATATCCTTTGTTGTGACTGTTGCACTCGCAGTCACTCTCCCCCCCGTCTCTTTTCTCCACCAGCATGGGGTTGATAATCCCAATTTCCTCTTTACTTACTAGTCAAATCCTGCTCGCTGTCAGAGTTTAATTTGACAAAAGCAGCTAAAACATGCTGATTTATTAGTTCAGGGGATTGAATTTGATACTAAGAGACTAACACTAACCTTATTTCTGTATGAAAACAACAGGAAAGACTGGAAACCATCTGTGTTTATTTATGCTTAGACTGGGATTTTAGCTCAGTCGTTGTATTTGGACGTGAGGCTGCATGTTTATAAGGTTTGTTCTTTATGTTTTGATGCAGCTTCCTCAGTCACTCAACATTCCTGGTACAGAGATAATGTTCCACAGGAAGCTGGAACCATTTTATGGTGCAGTTTTACCTTCTTTTCCCATCCTTTTTAAACATTGATTGATTTTATCTAATCTGTGTGAGGAAGTAGAAGCTTGTGCCTGACTGTTTTCACTGTAGTTACACTGTAATGTTCAGAGACATTTGGACTGATTTTACAGACTTCAGATATCTGTATGTTTAATCTAATCTCAGGGGTTTCCCCACAACTCAGACCAACACTCATTTACTGTGTGCAGATAGACACAGAGGATGAAGGTGAGTCGGATGAACTGAGCTGGTGTGATGTCTAGGATGCAGGAAACAGGAAGGATAGCAGGCTTCCTTCTTCACTACATCCTGACACTACATCTTTCCTCTGATGCCAAACAGGAAGTCCCTTGTTTCAGTCCCTGTGTCTCCATCCTCTAAATATAGTGACAAACAGAGGCTTCAGCTTCCAGCCTGATGAGAGACTTCCTGTTTGCTGAAATTAACTCTTTTCTGACCATTCCTGCTCAAATTAGGAACAACTTGTACTGCTTCCTTATTTTCTTGCATAAAAAGATAATATCAGCATCACGATCCGCATTAAACCTTCTAATAAAACGTCTTCCTACCACAGTGGTGTGTTGGAGGGATGCTCAAATAGTAAATCAATAGGACAAAGTGGGCTGTGCAAGGAAGACAGACAGTTGGCTGAAATATTGACCAGCACCAGAGGAACACAAGCCAGGGCCTGTGAAATAGAGAATCCATTATGAACCAGGCTGGATTTGTCTCTGGAATTGGATTCTTTAACAGGAAGGTGGGGGTGTAATGCCCCTTCACTGGTTTTATTGAGAACTCATTGCACAGCAGAATTGAGAAGCCATTGGTATTGATCAGTGTGAGCGCAGACTTTAAAAACAGGATCTGGTCCTTGAATTACTCGCTCTTATACCACCAGGTGCTGAGTGAGAAATACTAACCTTATTTTGTTTTTCTAACTTTTATTTATAATCCAGGATCTTTTCCTGACCAACTTGTCTTTATAGCATCATGTCAAACTGGAGGATGAAGATGGAAAAATCTCTTAAAACAGCTGTTGATTTTTAGAGGAAGTCTGACTACAGCCACTCTAATCAAATCAAAAATACTTTATTAATCCCCGAAGGGAAATTAAGTGTTGTTGTAGCTCAGTTCTTTTTCAGGGAGCCATTGTAGAAGGTTATAGGTGTGAACGGGAAGGATCTCCTGTAGCGGTCTGTGCTGCAGCGGATTACGAAGAATCTTCTGGCTGACACACTGTTGTTGAGTTACTGTGTTCTGAAGAGGACGATGAGGGTTTTCCATCATGTTCTTCATCCTCCTTTGGACAATCAACTCAAGAGACTCCAGTTCAGTCTCCAGGACAGAATCAGTCCTCCTTATCCATCTGTTCAGCCTCTTCATGTCACTTGTTCTGATGCTCCACCCCAACAGGTGACTGCAGGTGTGATCAGCTGACAAACTTCTCTTCTTTTGCCGCTCCTCTTCAAATCTCTGTCTGCTCGTATTGTTTGAAGCCAGACAGAGACACACTGGAGTCCAGGATATGCTCCTTTAGCCATGTCTCAGTAAAACAGATGATGCTGCATTTCAACAGAGTTTCAAGTTCATCCATTTTGTTAGCAAAGAGATCTCACATTTGTCAATATGACTGATGGAAGTGATGGTTTAAACTTCCTCTTTCTCTCTCTTCACTGTGCTCCTGCTCTGCATCCACGTCTTCTTCTTTTGAGCTCATCAGGGATCCAGAGTTTCAATTTGAGGATTATTTTAGCCTTAGAAATGTCAGTTAGCTGCTCTTTCTTGTAAAGAAAGTCTCTTGTTGCCATGGTTATGCATCATAACAAGTGGCAAAAAAGTGACAAATCAAGCAAAAAACTCAATCAGCACAGCATCCAAATCAGAAGAAAAGTATTTAGAAAATATTTCCAGAAGAAAAAACCATCAAGAAATACTCAAAAAGAACAAAAAAACGCTAGCAAGTGCTAGCTAAGTCACAGAGCTACTCCAACAAGCTGCTACCAGTTGTAGCGCTATTCCGGAATGCAATCCTTGTGTAGCTTAGCTGTTTTTGTCGACATGTTATATTGTGCAGAAAGGCCAAATGTTTGTTACACATTTAGTATTTTGCACTTCACATCAACAACACTGAGTTCTACTTTAAATATCTTTGGTTTTGTGATGCCAGGGTCATTTCTGGAAGCTCATATCTCTGCAGAATGTGTCCACCTTGATTGGTGATTTATGGATGATCAGACGCAGCATACAGATCCTGTGGAGTGATTTAGAGAAAGACCAGGGATTCAGAACTTGTTACTGTCCAAAGAAAACAACACTTTGAATAAAAACCAGGATGTTGTTGTCACAAAGATCTAAAATGTAGTTTTAGATGGTAAACGTTTGCTCCTCAGCTTTCAGTTTGGGGCACCCTGCAGGGTTGTGTATCTCAGCTCTGTGATCGATGCGATACATACGTTACGTGTCACTAATCTTACCAGGAAGAATAAGTGACCTGTTCATCACATTAGCTACGTTTACATGCGCCAAATTTCCCCAATCTGATTAAAATCTTGGTCGATCGGAATTCCCAAATCCCTGTTTACATGGACACTAACTGAAATGATCTGATCATGCCATGAGTACACATGCACCAAGCACTCAATCAGGTTAAATGAGTTGAGCATGCGCACAGCGAGTTGTCTTTCCGGGGGAAGAAAAAAATGTTAACAAACTCCGTCCTTTCTGCACGTCTTTCCCGCCCCATTGTGTGCTCGATCTGACTCACGTTATCCCCTATATGGACCCTCTGCAGGTGATTACCTTTATGTTTGGGTTTTTACTGGTCGCATTAACCAAGCTAGAGGCTGAATACATATTGCTACTGCTCCTCCACCACAGGAGAGGAGAGCAGCATGACAGGATGACTGCACCAGCAGACCACTTCTGTTTACTTCCCGCTATGTTTTCTACTTGGGTCTGCGAAAGCGGAAAGACGTCACGCTGAAGTTGTACGCATGCGCAGTGGGCTTTTTTCACCCTTTCATTCCGAATGGGTGTGTACATGCACGTCTATCCGAATAAAGATCGGACAAAACCACCCCTCTCGATCGGAAGGAAATTTCATTCTGATCAGGCTGCATCGGATCAAAACATTCTGATTGACATGTTCACATGACGTTTTTTTGTTACAATTGGGCGTTTATTCCGATTAAATGTGCCCATGTAAACGTCGCTAATGTAATAATCCTTTAAAGGATCAGATTTTAATAATTAAAACACTTTGTGTTTTTAAAATATCTATACACAGGTATCCCACTACTTTACTTCATGTTTCTCTTTTGTGACTCTTTGGCCCTCTTCTGAAACCCCCCTTTCTCTCTCTCTTTCTCTCTCTCTCTCTCTCTCTCTCTCTCTCTCACCCACCCCCGCCTCTGTTCCTCTTCAAGTACTTGGATCATGCCTTGATAATAACTTTGGAAATCCCCAGTCAGCACTGGTGCAGACACAAGCCTCCTGAGAGCTCCCGAGAGCAGGAGATGGTCCTCTAAAGTCAGATTGAATGCAAAGATGGAAGCTGAAGGAAAACGAGAACAAGTCAGAGATAAAATGAGATGGCAGTGGCCTATATTGTACAGCAGGTTTTCTAAAAGTACTTGAGATGAAATCCATTTTCTTCTCTGTGTGTGTCAGCTGTGAACACAGATGTTGGTACTCCTTCACAATAATGGTTTTTTTTTTAGCTTTCAAAGTGATTAAGCAAAAATCTTTATTATTCTACTGAAGGTGGTTCATAAACAGAAATATTCTTTGCACACTCACATTTTGCTACTTTAAACTAACAAAACCAAGTACATGTTATTTACTGCACACCGTTATTAACCCTCAAGCGACCAAGTTATTTTACTGACCAAGTGGGGTCATACTGTATATGACCCCATTGTGCTTTGTACAGGGATCCTTATTATAAAAGGCCGGTTGGGGGTTTATCACACCTATACTACTCCCAGTATTTAAGACAGGTAGCCTATTTTATAATGATCTAATGTAATAAGTATTTGGAAATAATACTTTTATTGCAAGAAATAACCAAATGCAGATTTAAAGAACGACATTACATTTATTTAAACAGTCCTTGTCATTTCTCACTAGCAAAAATGTTTTCCTTTTTTTGCCACACGAAATAAAAATGTACATTTTAAAAAATAAATTTGAGTAAAACTATTTTGACTCATGTTGAGCTAGCATTCTGCTAACATCAATAAAAATAATTAGCTGACTTGCTGACAAGGGAATACACTAATACTGGTAAGGAAGTCTTCCTACTCAGAACACATTCAGAATATCAGAATGGTCGGACATCTCAGAGATATGATCATCATTGTCCGATGCCAGCTCGCCTCCATCAATGGAGCTGCTTTAATCTTCACTTTGGGCTTAAAGTATTAGTCTCAATGCTTCAGCAGCTGTAAATCTTGCTACCCTAGGTCTGTTAGCCATGGTTCACTGCAATACAGTATAAAATACTGATTAGAAGTAGAACATGTGAATACATTTTAAAAACCAATGTTTAAAAACCAGTGCTTCTCTTGGGGGTCATAAATGACCCCACAAGAGTTTGAGGTGCATATGCCACACTAATTGGTTGATCCCTGCAAAAAAAACTGTGAAAGTGTGTAGGATTAGTAGACTGACAAACTCATGCTAGGAAAGAAAATTCAGATAAAAAATAAAGAGATGACAAATTCAATCATAAGGCCGCTTGAAGGTTAAGATGTATCAGGTAATAAAATGATGCTACAGTTCATGATCTGATGAGTCAAATGGGCCGTTTTCATAAACTCTCAGTCACAATGACCTGAAGCGATGGGTTCATATGACTCTTCTGTTTCCTACAGTGGAAGTGGATGTTGTTTTCTTACAGGAAGTTGTTAGGGCTCACACATGAGTAACTTAATGAATTCTTGAGAATATGAGATGATTTTCAGCCGTACACTGCTGCAGAGTTCTTGGCTGTGATAGGTGCATTGGAATCTTCCTCTGATCTACCAACAACCATCTTATGAAAGTTATTGTCATAAGGTGTATGAACCAATCAACTTCTCAGCAGACTGGGTGATAGGCTGCAGTCGGCCCTTTTCCTTTTCATGGTGTGTTTGTAAAAAATCTCGGACAAACCCGAACGGGCCATGAACACTAGATTCTTGTCTTAAGGTGACCTTATGAAATGGTCCAAAAAACATTTTTAATGTGTTTGCAGCAGTTCTTATATTATAATCGAGGCTGAAATATTTTAGTTCAAACCATGAGGAGAATTTAGAGGGTAGAGAAAGCTTAGGGAGCTGCATCACTTCAATACTGATTTAAAATGTTAATCTTTTTATGGGATGTAATGCACAGGAACCATCGTTCGTTATATTAATAGATTAGATTGTGTTTGAATCGACAGCTTTCTGGTTGAGCAGCTTTCTGATTTTTTGGTTGTGAATCTCTTCAGCTGGAAAACTCTGGATAAATGCTCCATCTGCATTTAACATTCTCCAAATGTTATTGTGTGAGTACAACAAGCGGTATCATTTAAATTCAGAGGGAAGGGCATTCAGACAAACTGCTGTTTTCCCCTCATGTTTTCACAAAGCTGCATGTGCTTCCAGACTAATCAAGGTAAGAGATTTAACATGAAATGTGGCAAGAATAGTAAATCTGTCTTTCTACATTAAGCGCTGTCTGCTGTATACGCCGGGTTTTCAAACTGTCTTTTCAGGAACTGCAGCAGATTCACTACTTCAGTCAACTAGCAGGACTGAATGCTTGATTACTGCTGGCTCCCAGAAATACCGATTATCCTAGGTGGGTGTCGTAAGGTTGCCTTCTGATAGAAAAGTGGATTTCTACAAGAAAAACACCTTCCAGGTGCAATACATGTTTGTTTTTCTCCTCAACAAAAGTGTTCTGAAGGTTGCTGCAGGTTGGGTTTATGCACATTTATGATCTGGAAAATATGGAGCTCTAATGGTGCGTTCACACCGGCCCAACCATCAACTTCATAAGCGGCAAGTTTATATGTAAATTCTATGATGGACGGGCGTCAGACAGGCGTCAACGGCTCTGCTGCGCTTTGTGAGCGTTATGAGCGGCAACTTTTCAAGCTTTTCTAGCTTTTCAGGCGTTGACGCTTGAAACGCTTGAAAAGGTCAAAGTTCAGCTAGCTGAACTTTTGACGTTGATAACGCTCTTGAAGCGGCATGTCAACCAATCAGAGCGTCTCATCGTAGTGACGTAAGACGTCACAGCACGTAGCCGGAAAGAAGCGGGATCAGCCAACATGGAAGATAAATTAACCTCATCCATACGTAGCTCCTGGAGCAAATGGTTAAACTCACCAAACTCAGAACGCATCTGAAGAATGGGGTGTATCCACAAACGGCGCTGATGCACCCGACGTCGACGTGTCTAGATCTATGAAGTAAATAAATCCAAGCCACTGTCTCTATATGATCCGCAATAGCTCCGAACATCCGATAACAAAGGAAGCCCCGCCTTCGCGCTCTTTTTCGGTCAGGCTTTACGAGCTTTAAGGCCTATGCGCTCTGACTGGCAGGCGTTATGAGCTTCAACTTCAAACGTCAAATTTGGAGCGTTATCAGCGTTGCTTGACGTTGACAAAGTGGCCGGTGTGAATGCACCATTAGTCAAAGTACAAAAACATGGTTTCATTACTTTAGCAGCAAGCAGGGGACACAAAATGAGAACCATCCAAACTAATATGGAAGACCATCAAGAAAAGGAATTGGAGAATGTTCAAAATCAAAGTTACATTAATGTTACATTAATTTATTTAAATTACTGACAGTATTAAACAGAAACCACACCGTTTAAAATATTCAAAACTGAAACCAGGAATTCCTGCTTTCATTCATCATTCAGCTCAGTCTGATTTACTTCTTCTGGTCGTGTTAAATACTGTTTTTACTTTCTCGTGTCTAGAATTGGTTTTTGTGACTTTCTCCTTGATGATGGAAGGTTAGAAGTTCAGGAGAGCAGAAAGTCTGCCTCACTTCCATTCAAGAAAATGAAAAGTTGGTGTGTTACAGAGGAAAATGAATCAGATGTTTATCAGTGTTTCTCTAATAGCTTGTTAGATGTATCTGTGAAAGTTCAATAAAATTAAGGATGTATCAGATGTTTCCTCATTCAGCAGTTTCATCACTAATTCAACAGAAATGAGTAACAAATGACAGTAATTTGAATGACACTGCTTTTTATTTGCTACACATTAGTGTACACACAGAAAAATTTCTTCCCATAATGCATTTGTGTTGGTTAACATGTGTTTATAATAACATAAGCAATGTCTTTATTCTATAATCATGTTTTCACTCTGATTTGATACAAATACCAGACTTGAGTCAATAACCTGCGTTCCTCTGATTAAAAAGCTACATTTCATACATAAACAGTTCAATATTATTTAATTAAACTTGTTGCATCGTTGACGTAAAACTGAGCTTTAATTAATTACCTTTTTTTTTTTTTAAAGCGTAGTATTACCATTTGTTTTGTTAGATATATAATTTAATGTAAAGGGTATGCACATACACATGTTATAGACCTTATTATTTTGTCTAAGATATTGCTGTGATAAAGTGACATGTTCTATTATTTTGGGAAATGCAGAATAAAGTGAAACACATTTTGGAATTAAACTATAACAGATTAAATAAAAGTCCTTACTTACTTACTTACTGCCATTTTAAAGTGTCTGAATTAATGCGCTTGCATATCATAAAGAATGACCCGGCACACGCTGCATCTGAATAACAATACTCAGGCCATGTGTTGGTCCATTTGGCATGGATCCACAGCCAAACAACACCATGCTTTGTCTAGTTGAAATAAAATCCCAGGGCTGATCTCATGGGACCGCGCCCTACTCAGAACCTCTGTTTTTATCAGACATCTCTTTTCTTCATCGCTGTCTGGGCCCCAGTTATGGCTGGACCGAGGTCACTTCACTTTCATTTCCATTCATGTCAGAAAATGAATTGTAATTCCACCGGGTCACACGGCAACACATATCCATCTTAACAAGTCAATTCATGTCTTACTGATTCAGTGTTTTTCACAAATCAGCTGAAAAATTGGCCAGTTGGGTGAAATCCCATCAGCTGTGTGTGATACAAATCAATTTGTTTTACAAATTAAATATTGTTTAGATGAACATGCATTGAACACAAGTAGAATCTTGTCACTGATTTAACTAAACAGATGTGTGTAGAACCTTCTTTGACCTTTTCAGTGTGCAGATGAAAGTTATAAAATGATACAAAGCAAATGAAGTTTCAAGTTATTTAAGAAATAGGATTTATTTATTTATATATTCTTATTTGATTAGGTTGTCCCATGATATTGAAATTGCCTGTTCAAAATGGCAGACCTATAGAGATGACAATAGATACACATTCAAACAGCAATAACACGGGATAAATGTACAAATGTATGGCCTTCTGCCTCGACCCTCTGGAGTCTGAGAGACCAGGAAAGAGAAACAGACAAACACAAATGGATTTGGGCTAGTTGTCATTTTCATGGAAAGATAAACAGACTTTAAGTGCGTGAATGGCAGCAAAAATAATAAATACAAACCTGAAGAATAAATATGGTAGAATGAAGAACTGTGGTCCGTATGTTCTCCAGCAGGATAATCAAGATAATCCCAAACTAACCCTAAGTTCAGTATAAGACTGATCTTGGCGTTTTAAGCCAAGTCTTGAAAGTAGACCGGCTGTCCGTCTCATGAATTAGTACTAGAAGCTGTTTGCACATGAGAGGAGCCTGATAACTGAAAGCTCTGTCTCACATTCTACTATAGAAACTCTTGGGACCTCAAGCAAACCTACTGTCTGAGAGTGAAGTGCTCTGTTAGGAAAATATAGAGCAATAAAAATAATATATGCATGAACTAGTTTTTCTACATCACTTTGGTCAGAATGCTCCTAATTTTAGCAACGTTACTCAGGTAGAAGCAGGCAGTCCTAGTCACATGTTTTAGAAGAGTTAACAGACATTCTAGTAAGAAGTAATACCGAAGTTCCTTGTTTTAGTACTGGAAGCCAAATTAATGCTGTCCAAAGTGAGTCAATGACTTACTGTGGTTGGCATTTATGTACTTCTAATAACATTTGAACAATACACAAGAAGAGTACTTGAGGAACACTTAGACCTGTAAATCATGTCATTCACTTACTTTTCATGTCATGTCTCACACATCGTTGGTTCATGAGTCTGGATTTACAGCATGAGGGATTTCCAGATGTTGTGCTGATGTTAAATTCCATGAAGAGAAACTAACTGAGCTCCATCAGGTGTGAACTTGGGTACTAGGTTCAGACTCTCAGTCCACCGACTGATCAGAACAAGGCCATAGTCTTGTTGTTGAGCTCAGACATGTGCAGCAACCCCAGGACACTCTGGCTATACACATACATTTTATCATGCTATGTGTGTAAACTGCAGCCATAAATAATTCATATCATTTCCTCAGGATCAGGCACTGGAGAGAAAAGGCAATAATAAATACAGTTAGTGCTGTTAGCTTCATGCTACGCTCAGCTACGGATTCCATTGACCCATGGCAGTCTTGTAGCAAACTACTTTTTCTGTATCATTGCCCAGTCAGATAATCACGTTTTACTCCCCATGACAGGAAGTTTATATTCTTCCACAGATTTAAGATGA
Source organism: Pachypanchax playfairii (assembly GCA_006937955.1). Lineage (NCBI taxonomy): Eukaryota > Metazoa > Chordata > Actinopteri > Cyprinodontiformes > Aplocheilidae > Pachypanchax > Pachypanchax playfairii. Next base: position 69,851 of record SSNP01000060.1, read on the forward strand.
TCTTTATTGTTCAACTCTGGCTTACATTTGATTGTATGCAGAGAAAAATCAGTGAGTATCTGCTGCATCTTTCAGTTGCACCATTTGAAGCTTTGTAGTTCCCATCATTAAAACACCAAGTGAGGGATTTTTTAAAAACTATTTCTAATTATTCAGTCAAGCTGAAACAGTGCATTTTATTTTATTTGTATAAAATCAACTGAACCATTTTATAGTATTATAATTTCAGATTTTGTCCAACTAACCAGAGTTGTTGCATATGTTTCCTCTGCGCTGTCGTAGTTCCTCTCCAGATAAGTAATTACATGCTACAGCAGACTGTAACACTGTGCCTGGTCCAGCCATTTTACATGGCTGCATGGCTCAGATCTGAACTGAAACAGGCTGAAAGTGAATTATTTCATGATGCTAACATTGTCCAATCTGTTCAGCTTGAATCGATGCCCAAACATCATCCAGTTTCTTTTCCTCCATGGTAGTTAGAAACATTTGTTTAGGTGCAGCTTCGCAGCTGAGACCTGTCAGCTGTTATTCAGAATTTGATAAACATTTCATTAACTTAATTTTAGTTTGTCTACCACAAATTGGCTTATATTTTGGAATATAACATGTTGCAACACAATGTGAGAGGTTGAATTGTGGGGAAACAGTTAGAATCTACTTTTTAAAGTATCCCCAGTATGCACCAGTACACAGTACTGATACATTTAAACTTTACCCCTTTTTTTCCAGCATGAAGCACATTCTGGGATTTTTTCCAGGTTTCCACTCGCAGTGAGTCCCCCCCCCGACCTCTCCATAGTTTACAGCTTGTTGCTAAAAATTCTCCAAAAGAAGCTCATTGTTTTGGAGCACAGCGCTTGCCGTACATTTGAGTCACCATTGGTGATGTGAGAAGAAAAGCAGAGGAAGAGGATCATGTCTGTGATGTTGATCTGGATAGAGATTGATAACATTGCCGAGGTCTCATGGGTTTGTTGAGAACTAATACTGAGAAGAAGTATATTTTACTGAAGGTTACAGTAATAAGCTTAATGAAATATTAAGTCTAAAAGGGACTCATCACTTATGTTAAATATTTAAGGAACTTTAATTTTATATCTTTAATTATTCAATATTATTTTTCATGTGCATGTTTACGCCGTGAGGCTTGAAGATAATAAAAGAGGCTCCGTGACATTTTCAATTTGGCTCATGTTGATTTGATTTAAAACTGCCTCTTTTATTTGTAATATACAATAAATAAATCTGTAGATCTATAGATCAATAGATCTAAATGAAAATTATCCTCCATGCTTCTGTCACATATTTGTATGACTTTAAGTGGAGTATTCCTGTCACTGATCAGGTTTATTCAAGAAATCTCTAACATCATGTACATTTTCCTGTCTGTTCTTCATCTTCTTGCATGTGCAGTTTTTTCGTTGGGATTATTTTTCAGAAACAAACAACTGCAAAGATCTTCACAATGTGTTTCTCATCCTTCCATTCCACTTCTTATTCTATGTATTTACTTTATAAAATAAACTCACTCATGCACTGATAAATCCATCAAGTCAGTGAAAAGAACTGTGTTAAAAACACTTCAGCATATTTGAAGAAGTGAGAATGAAACTGTTAATATTTGGATTGGAAGATGACCAGTAGACTAACAGCTGTATATTCCAATATTTACTCAAAATGTTTTTATGTTCTGCTTAACACACCCGAGTTCTTGAATTGTGACAGTGTTTAGGATTTCTATTCCAAGGTTACGTCTTGAGCTGAAATTCATCACACATTATACCTCTGCCCGTCTGCAGTAATTCAGGTGAAAAGTTGCTCCAGTGGGAGAAGTGGGAGAAAGCTCACACGGGATTTTATACACTGTAATCTCATTGTTTCACAATCACATTGTTTCTCCTTGTTTCCAGCATTTACTCTCCTGCAGGAGAACTGATGGATTGGCTGGAATATGATGGCAGAAGCTGACTCCACTTTGAGGCAATCATAGAAAGTCTCTGTTCTCCTCACCTGTCTCACATCGTATCACCCTGTCTGTCTCCTTTCTTTTAACTTTGCAGTTTTTAGAACTGTAATAGTCTTGTTTTCTCTCTTGGCTATTTATCTATTACAGTTACAGTACAAAACTCAGACACTGGATCCTTCCTCTGTAGGAACACATGATCCTTTCTGCAGTATATATGTTCCTTTATTTTTAAAGAGGCCCCTCCATTAAAAACGGTTTTTCTGAGGTTTCTGTTGAATATTTGAGCTCCACAGGTGTTCTTACCTTCATAGTGGGTGTGAAAACAGATCAACAACTTCTCTTTCAGTTTTAATCTCTCAAACTACGCAGGTGGTGATAAAACCCGAGTTCGCCCAAGTCCGAACGGTCTGTATCTGTTTCATCACCACTTCTCTGTTCGTTAGTATTCGGCAGCTCCTGCAGTTGAAACCTCGCCTAGCATGCTGCTGGCTAAAAGCTGTAGCATAAGACGTAGCAAACAGGAAGAGAGAATGTCTACTGTTGCCATGCGCAGCGTGGCAGGAAACCGTATACCTTGCTCTCATAGGCTAGTTTGTTAGCCAATCTGAGTCCAGCAAATTCGAATAATGAATATTAATGAGTTACAGCCAAACCCTGATGGAAAGAGGCCCGAACCACCCGAATTTTGATGCAGACAGATTGAAAGGTCTGTTAATCAGTGTTTCCTGACGTTTTTTAGATATAAAATGTTGAAATGGTCTCTTTAATAATAAAGATTTTCAGGAGTGACATGGCAGCTGTTTTCTGTTGTAGGAAGATTCAGCTGAACAGGGATCAGTTCTGCTGTTTATCAATTGATCATAAATGTCTGAGAAGGACAGATTAAAGCAAAGCTTAACTGTTATTGAAAATTTGGATTTCTGCACACACACACACATGCTCTCTTCAGTTTGGAGAAAATACACTGTACTTTATTAATTTATTTTCCAGCCATGAATAAAAAACTGATTTGTATTTTTACTTTTGTTTTACAGGTAATATATTTAAAAGAATCCATATTTGAATGTAAAAAGAACTTTTGGAGGTATCCATAAATAATACTGAAGTTAACATTGATGTGTCACAATTAGACAGTAAAAAACACCCAACCAGTCTGTGGACTTTTCTCTGTCACCTCCTTCATGTTAATGCAGCCATACAGCAGATTTATAAGCATCTAGTGTTCGTGGCACATTCGGAAGTTTGATGGTCTGGTCCAAGATTTTCCATAAACGTGCCACACAAACCGTCTGCTGCTTCAGAACAAAAGCAGCAGCAACAACCACTAGATCTTTATCCTTTAGCTGTAGAAGATGCTGCTGGATTCTTTTTGGCATTGTTGCCATCTTGAAAATTAGAAACTTTTTCAGATGTAAGGATAAACAGACAGAATTTGGAGTTAACAGATACAAAATGTGCTGAAAGCCATGAAATATTGAACCTGAAATGAGATGCACATAGGGGTGCCTTTACATCTTCCTCTGGTCTGCTTGTAGGTAGACTGGATGAACTTCGTTGCAAGATGATTCTGTTGCTGGAACTTTCAGAGACCATTTCATCTCTGTAAGGAACTAAAATATGTTAATTTAATTCAAAATTCAGTAGCCACATTAACAGTGTTGATCTTCAATGTTTTTTACATGGTGAACATCACAATCAGAGGTTCTGAGACCTAAGCTGTATTTCCTTCGAGTAGACTAACTTTATGGTCCAAATCTAAAACTATTTGATCCTTTTACTAACACTAGGGCTCAAAATGGGGGAAATGTGTGACTTATCAGCAAGTTTAACAAGTTTTTCTACTTTCAACCTCTACTTGTGAGATATCTTTTTAAATCTTGCGAGGCACAATGGTCGTCTCTTCTCCTTGGTTGTAGGTCACACAGCTGGTGATTTGTAACCAATGAATAATGGATTCTCTGTTAAGACTGATGTAAAATATAACAGACAGCCAGAGAGAAAATCTGCCTAGAATCAAAGAATTATCATTCATGATAAACTGGCACTAATTCTTTAAAATAAAGAAACAAATTTCATTCCTCGTAAATTTTATAAGGAAGACTGCTCAAAAATATTTTATTATTTTGTATTTTAAGGGATGGTTAGAAACTTTTTTTTTCTAGTATTGTGACACTTTAGCATTGAGTATTTGCTAGATATGGAATATTATCAGTCAAGAACTTGAAAAGAAGAGAAAGAAGCACATCTTGTGTACTCCATCTCTATATATTTAATTTATTTTGACTTAACCCCCCCAACCTTTATTTAATAAAGTTAATAAAAAGTAAATAATCCTTGGTTGTTTGGAAGATATTCGGCCAGCATTACACAGAGGATATGTGTGGTGCGTTTGTGGAAAATTGTGAATCAGACCACTAACCTGGTCATAAAAACTTCCAAACATTCCACAAACATCAGATTCTCACAGACTGCTGCAAGGCTGCATTAAGGAGGCTGTATGAAATTGTCCAAAAATCATTAGCGCCTTCACAGATGTTACTAAGTGTCATTGTGACTATAGTCACACTGACCTGTATGAACAGCTGCAAACATCCTGCAAATGTCTTTTGGACTATTTCCAATGACTATGCAATGTCTTTTTATAATCCAGTGTTTGTGGCCCATTTTTAAGTTTGTGAGCAGACAAAGGGTCTTTTCTAATTTTTACTCTGAACGCATCATGAAAACCTTCCACGTAGGGCCGCCATATGAACGCCTTCAGAACAACCTGAGAACAACGCATGATGTTGTGAATTATTTAGGGTCACGAGAACATTCCAGAATCCCATACTCATGTTATTTTTCCACTGTTTTCCCACTTTTTTCAAATACTGTTACTTCCAGAAGATTACATTTACTTCTCACTTCCCACAATGGCTGTAGGAAACTGCCCCTCACCACGGATGTCTACAAACTCCAGATTTCACTGGGAAATTCATGAGAATTTTTGTGACCGTAGCTTTAATCTGTCAGTTTCCCAAGACATTTAGATCACACTAAAAAAAATCTCAATAGAACTAAAAGGGACAATCGATTTAAAAAAACACTGGATAACAATTCCTACATAAAAAATGAACAAAAATGTGTTAAGAAGTTCTGCTGAAAATACATTTTGATTATCACAGAGCAGATGCATTGTTCAGTGCTTCATTTTAAGAGATCGGTCATCTGACAGTCACTGGAGTTTTTTCTGTTGCAGTTAGAGGTGTTTTTTTATCTGATTGTCTGAGAGTCTACTTGGAGAAAAATGGAGACAAATTGCGACTGTCCAGCTATCACAAGTTGCTTATCAGACTGAACTGAAATGAAGCACAGTGTCAGAGCCATGAATGGAGACACGGTGCTGTCTGTTTCCTTTGATTTCAGCTTGTTTGAACGAGCCTGAAGAGTTAATGTCACATGGTGGACAGAGAAAAGGATGAAGAAAGTCCTTCCCTTTTGATGGAAGCTCATCAGCTGGCCCTTGTAATCTAACATAAACACACATATACACATAAAACAAAAAGATAAAATGTGTTAAAACACCGTCATCCTTCAGTTACTGACTGTTGAGATTTGCAACAACAGTTTTTGTTATACACATACAGACAGGTGGACAGTAAAAATCTAAGAACACAAAGCTCACTTGTATCTAAGTAATATTTTAAAATACCATATTCAAACTAATGTACGTTATTTAATCTGTAAAAAAACAAATGCATAAATAAAAACACAAATTCAGTCATATTTAAAGATGCAGGAAAGAAGAAAGTTGGGAGTTTTCAGGTATGAATGGATAAATGTGCCCTTACTGGTTCATATATAGTAAAAATGTTAGATAAAAAAAAATAACATCCAAAAGAAATTGTTGCGCATGTGTATTTTTTATATATTAGATGGACCCACTTGTTGGATCAGCAGTCACCAGGTAACAGCTAATTTGTCATTCATGAAAAGCCACTTGTGCACAGCCGCCCTCAGCCGCTGCAACAGCAGATAAATTACCCATTTACACTAATGGAAGCTCATCTCATTGTTCACAGCATCCATTTTGGTTGGAGGAGGTGATGGTGGTGTGATTGTGTGGGAGGCAGCGGACAGTAAAGAAAACACAAATCCATCTACACATAGATACACACATAATGATGTTATTGATGCCTGTATTGGAGGGAGTCCTTGTTTGTTGCTTCAGATGGGTCGAAGATTGGGCTAAATTACTGTTTGTGTGTCGAAGTGCTCTGGAAGAGGTCTGGGGGTTTGAATGGAGTGCAAAACATCACCCAAACGATTGAAGATGCTAACAAGGCTGGCAGGGGCAGCTCAGTGCACATTTAGGTAGACTTGGTGAAACTTTGAGGTTAAATCCAAGCGTCTGCTACTTCTCAGGTCTGTTCTGCTGTTGTTTGTTTTTCTCCTTTTTATGGCCTTGTTTCATTAGCTTGTTTCTGGATTTTTAATATGGAAACTAAGTCTGCTTTGCAAACTCAGTTGCAACAGGGCCGGCCACGGATCCTTGCTTAGGGTGGAAGGTGTGAGTGAGGTCACAACATCATAATCATATGCAGACTTGAGCCCTAAATAGACTGAATTTGTGCACTATAAGCAACAGTCTGCTATAGCACGAACACAAAACCTCTGAGTCAACCCCCCCACCCCACCTCACCCCACGCACACATATATGCACAAGAAGTTAAAAAAATGTTAAATATGTGGACCAGAGAAGCTGGGGATTAAACCAGCAAAGATGAGCAGATGCCTCTTTTGTTAATTGAAGCTGCCTCGTCAGGCTGGATAGTCTTTATGTGACAAAACCTATACAAAGTAAAATTCTCAAGAGTTCAAACATATTTGAAAGGAACTCACAATTACCAGAGTGTGATACCATGTCTTTGGAAAACTCATCTTCTTCATGCTCAGACTTGCTTTATGTTACTGCAAAATAAAAAAAATAAACTCAGGAACTAAACATTTTATTCATCATAATAAAACGTCTCAGAATTTATTGAAATTCCAGATCAGTATAACTAAACAATGTTCAGGCAGTTTGATCAACCACTTTATTTTCCTTCTCAAACACAAAACATATGGTAGAAAGTAATTGACAGCATTGACTGTCAGATCCATGCACTACAATCATAACAGCATGTAATATAAAAGTCCACGCACCATGTGTGAAACACATTACACAGAGAATGAACAGAAATAAAAAGACCTCCCACTTCAATCTGACACCGCTGCTTCAGTGTCTAAATAACTGAATTACAATTCTACAGTAACAACACTTCACTTGTCATGTCGTTTTATAATTGGCAATCAGACAAACTGGCTTCATGTGACATGCTATTCTACATTAGCATTCCTAATTCATATTGTTTTGATACCATCCTTTAGCTGTGAGGGGGTCCGTGTGCAGGCCTTGAGTTTTTTGGCCCCAGCTGCACAACAGATGAAATCTAATTAAAGCACTGAAATTAAATTAAACGGGCTACATCTGGATATGTAAATTTCTAACTGGTTTGCTGCTCAGTCTAATTCCTTCCCAGGGGTAATTCTTTGACAAGTGTGTAGCATGTGACTATGGACTTCTACAACAAGCCCCTAAAGGACATTCATGGGAAGTAATTTGGCCGAGCTATTCATTTTTTATTGGCTAAATTTCAATTAAATACTATTCAAACTTGTTTTTGGTAATTGGACCCCCCCAAAAAGCCGCGTCTCTGTACGTCCAAGCGTGAGCTCATGTATTGCAGTTTTGTGTGTCATGCATTATGTTCCATCTGCTGACGTCCAGGGAAAAAAATACTTTCACACAATCATTGAGTTTTATTATTAACTACTATGGCAACAAACACCCTGACATATGTTATTTGAAATGCTTATTTTCACTACAAGCATTTAATGAACCTATTCTTTGGATACAGAGACTCATAACTCACAGTAAACACTGAAGCAGAAAAGGTGCACCTTTAACAAACTGTCCAAAACAAGAAAAAAAAAGAAAACACATACAATATATGCAGGACAGCTGGACTTGCTATTAGCTGCCTGAGGTATTTTGCAGGTCTCAGTAAGATCCATCTGAGACACAGTGAATAACAGGCCGTAGCAGAGTGAAATATTAATGCCATTCTGTTGGCCACTGGCCCCACAAGGTCATCTGTTAGCTTTTCATTTTTGGAAAACAGCCCGACAGCAGAGGCAATTGAAACGGAGGAGATTTTTACCTTGTCCTCACACAAATTAAACCAAGGAAGCCATGACTCTTTGTTGTGTGACCTCGGTGCACATTGTTTCATTCAGGGCTGAGGGAGGTAGGAGGCGTGGATACAGACGGAGAGAGAGGGAGATATTTCTGCTGCCGAGACGGGAGATCTTTCATTTCATTTATTAGGCTCTTAATGCTTGCAACACGGCTGTTATACAGGGTTATTGTGAGAACCTGTACCAGTCTTTGGAAGTGTTTGTGACATTATGAGTGCCTGGGTGTTTTATGTGAGTCATCTCCATCATGTTGAAGGACAGGCACAATCAATAGAAGCAATCAATGTTGCATGAGGGCTGGATGGAAGACGGTTTCCCTGGTTTCACCTGCTGCGGTGCAGACAAACAAACAGAAATGTTCAGTATACAAACCTCAATGTTCCCAGGACATAAAGCAGCACCGCAGTGTCTCTGTACACAAACTGCTGCTTTTCATTCACATCTACAGCACCTCATCTTTAGATAATGCTGGAATTAGCATCTGTACCTAACTGCAGCAATTTACCTTTTATTTCTTTCCCACAAGGCCTTTCATCTATCCTACCTGTTCACACACAGAGAGAAAACTCAAAACCCATCTCAGATTACTGCCAAAGATCACGGCCCACTGTTCTCTGATTTATACTGTCAGCAGCGATGAGCGTTCAGAGTGAGGGTCAAAGGCCGAGAGGAATCTAAATGCAAATATGTACTAAGTTTCACAGTTCTGCGACAGTCTTGTCTTATCTGAGGTCCACAATTGTTGTAAAAAAATATTAATGTTGTGGTATGAGTTGTTTAAAATGTTGAAAAGATGTTCCAGACAAGGTCTCAGCTGTTAGTTTGACTCTTCCATGAGGATTTCTCTCTGATTCTCCAAACTGAAGCGTAGTCAGAAGGATCTCAGGCTGGAGGTCAAACCGCTGATAACAGAACAGCTTTAAAGAGGTCCTTCCATTAAAAACGTTTTTCTGAGGTTTCTGTTGAATATTTTAGCTCCACAGGTGTTCTTACCTTCATAGTGGGTGTAAAAACAGGTCAACAACTTCTCTTTCAGTTTTAATCTCTCAAACGCAGGTGGCGATACAACCAGAGTTCTCCCGAGTTTGAACGGCCTGTATCTGTTTCATCACAACTCCTTTGTTCGTTAGTATTCGACAGCTCCAGCAGTTGAAACCACACCTAGCATGCTGCTGGCTAAAAGCTGTTAGCATAAGACGTAGCAAACAGGAAGACACGACGTCTGATGTTGCCATGCACAGCTGGGCAGGAAACAGTATACCTTGCTCTCATAGGCTAGTTTGTTAGCCAATCTGAGTCCAGCAAATTCAAACAATGAATATGAACGAGCTGCTGACGAAGCCTGACGGAAGGAGCCGTTTTAATGCAGACAGATTGAAAGGTCTGTTAATCAGTGTTTCCTGATGTTTTTTAGATATAAAATGTTTCATATTACTGGTTAATACTTAAGAAATAACCACAAAGTCCTGAAATTTGTATGAAATGGCCTCTTTAACAGAACAACTCTTCTACAAATCAGATGGTTCAGATGGTGAACATCCTTTTGTCTAAAAAATAAGAGACCCTTAACTCACCAGCATTAGTGATGCAGTAATCTCTGCTGTTGACCAGGTTCATCTCCACTCAGCTCTGCACTAATTAAGAGTTACTATAACTGGCAAATGAACAAACACTTGATAAAATAATCACTCAGCCTCTGAGCCGTTTTTATTACACTTCTTTGTCTTTCAGCTTTGGTGCAGTTTGTTTGTTCGTGCTTAAATAGAAAAGCAAAATTAGTTGTTTTTTTTTTAAACAATTTATTTGAAGACAAAGACTAAAGACAGCAAAGCTCTGACAACCAGATGAGATGAGACTGCTCTGAAGCTATTTCAAACGTACCATCACTGGACGTCCTTTTCTGCCTCTTAACTTTCCTCATTTCCCAATGAACGAATGATACTTACTTTGGCTCCCACATAATTAACACATTTTACTGTATGAGCCTTCAACATTTAGAACCATTTCGGGCAATGTGCCCGTGCAATTTTCGACCGACATGAGCGGAGGCGGTGATGGGAAGAGCTCTTTCAGACAGCTCTCTGATGTGGAAGCAGAGTGTTTTATAAAGCTATATGAGATTTTACTGGAGTGTACAGACTGTGTGAAAATGGTCCATTTGATGAGCTCAGTGTTGCTGCCGCCTCTCTAAACAAGGATGACATCCAGCTTGAGCTGGAATGAGTCAAACATTCTCCACCATCATCTGTTGGACATTCGTATTGAGGCTTCTTCCTAATTATCTGAAGGCTTTTTTAAGTTTTCTGAAAAAAGTGCATCTCATTTGTAAAATAAATTAGCATTAACTTGTTTTGGTTTTTTTACAGCAAAAACTGACTGTAAACTGAATCATTCCCTAAAGTCATCTGAATACTGGTTTTTAATTCTGACCTAAAATCCACCAGCAAATCCCACCACGAAGGTTTGAGAAAAAAAAAACCAAATGTTCCTGCTGTATTTTCATTATATGGTTCCAAGAGCAAGTTCAAATAAAAAAAAAACTGCAGACACTGCTGTGTTAAAATGGTCAATCTAAGTGCATTGAAGCCTTACATAACTGGAAGTGCTGAAATCCAATGAAGCTATTTATCTAGATATTGTCAATCTCCCCAAATGTGCTGAACGGGCGTTATGATGAATAATAAATCAGCATTTTTTAAAACTTCTTATTTGTATAAATTTATCATTGTACACACAGCTGTCTCTGCCCTTCTAGTCCAACTTATTAATGTATTGACAGTTTGCCCCAGTTTAAACTTGTGATTGTAAGATGGACGTATAAAAATCTTTCTATCATTCTCTAACTCAGACTTTCTGCCAGTTCCATTCTACACATTTAAAACAACAGGTTTAGTTCAATATATTTATGTGTTTAAAGGTCCTGTATCATGAAAAATCAACTTTTTGGAGCTTTTAACCATGTTGTGATGCTATTTCTTTATGTAAAAGACCTCCAGAGGGGTTTTTGGCTTAATTCGTGCATTCCCGAGTAATCCTGCTGAAACCTGCGCTCTGAGCAGCTGCTTTACTCGCTCATGAGCCCCTCTACGTCACACTGTCCTGACCAATCCCTGCTGCACCTGTAGTAGGTACGAAGCGAGCTGAGAGACTCCGAAACAATTTGTCAGGAGCTCATCACGGCAGATGTCTAATCTACAGCCCAGAGTTCCCACACTTCAACCACCTGCTGCTCTTTATTAGCATGAGCTGCTAATAAAAACTTATCAACTCGACCCTGCTAATCACATGTCAGTATGACTCCAGCTTTACAGCTGAGCTCCACGTCACCGCAGCCCGTCCCACCACCGGATAAAAGACACAGTCACTCACCCTGCCAGCGCTCAGTCATACGTCCCGTTTGTCACGAGCTCCTGTTAGCCTCCGTGCTGCAGTTTATCCGCTGCTTTATTAATCCAGCCTTTTCCTCAGACCTGTCCCGGTCGATCTCTCTCTCTCTCTCTCTCTGTCCGCCTCGTTCTTGGCTGCTGGTCTCGCAGTCAGTGACTACGGTCGCTGCCTCCAGAAACCCGCTCCTCGCCTACGACCTGTCTCACTTCACCCGTCCGATCCCAGTCTTGGTGTCATCTCCCGGGTCAGATCGCATCCAGTCGCGAGTGGACCGTGCTTCCCTCCAGACGCTCCTCACCACCGAGCGTCTTCTGACAAATTAGCACCTCCAATTCGTTTTATTTCATTCTAAAAATTTCTCGTCGAAAATGTGCATTTGGCTGTGAGAGTTACAGAAGTTTATTTAGTGTTTCTAAACAGAAAAAAAAATCGGACTCACATTTGGGAGGCGGTTTTTACTTCCTGGTCACAGAATAACTCGAGAATATAAGTTATATTTCAGGACTAATGAAGTGAATATAACTCAAATAGTAAGGTTTTATCATATATGTGTCGATCCCAGACATTGAAAACTGTAAAATAGCATGATACAGTCCCTTTAAGAGAAATTTGGACCATGTTTTGGTTGTATTGTCAGTAATGTGTCAGTGTTAGTTTCCTCTTCCTTATGGATCTGGAGAGTTTTCAAATTTCAGCAGTGATGTGCCCAAATTTATTGAGACATCCAGATGCCAGGCTGTGTAAACTAGGAGTCTGGGATGCTGACAGCATCAGAAACATGTTCATTTTCACCTCATGGATTCTAAAACTATTGTTTCTGTAGAGCAGAGTTTCCACCTCAGTTTGTGTATAAGGTGAGTAATCTCAGAGAGGTACAATAACTAACAGGAAGTTGTTTTGTATTGAAGATGTTCAGTTTATAACCAGATAATTGACCAAAGACTTCTCTCCATGATCGCTGTACAGCAGATTTGCCAGTTGTAGGACTCCAGGAGAAAAAATGTAGTTATCCCATCCCATCTCTCTCTGAGCTTTCATTACCTTTGCAAAGTTCTTGTCAGCGTTGGTTTGTTTGTTTCTTTGTCTGTCTGTTAGCAACATAACTTGAAAAGTTGAGAATGAATTCATGATTTTTTTAGGAAATATCCAGAATGGGTCGAGGAACAACTGATTAATTTTTTTTTCTTTAGCATGAAGATACTGTTGTCTTCAGTGCATGTGACAGTGCATGTGGAGTTAAGTTCAGTAGCATTCAGCAGGACTGTGAGAGAACGCAGAGGGTCATGCAGGTTTGTTGTCCCTGCAGCAGTTATCAAGATGACATCACTCAAAGTCATTTACTCACATTTTTCCCGATCACTGTAATGTGATAAGTAACAACAACATCCTCTCATTAGTTTAGACTTTTTAAAACTTTGTAATAGTTCTATTTTTTTGTGTAAAAAAAGCTTTTAAAATACATTTTTATTAAATTGTATTTACATATAATTGTATTGCATAGAAAGCTAAAATTTATATTTCATTGATTTGAAGGTGTAAATGTGTTTTTGAATGAACAAAACAATTAAAATATTAAGAGCGACATTTTCTACTCCAAGAACATTCATTAAATTAAGTATGATGACTCAGCTGGTTTTCACATTTGCCTCATTTGTCTTCTTGAAGGCTGAAAATAAGAAAACAGTTTCAGTGAGTCATCATTTCTGACAGTGACGGGTTGTTATATTGTTACAGTTTATTTTGGCACTCCAAAACGTCCCTAACAGTTAAATGGACTTTGTGTTTGACTTGAAACTCTGTGTGTCAAACTCTTTTTGATGAAATCTTTCCATGTGAAATTTGCCCAGATCCCAGTGTAATTCAAAAGCATTAATTATACTTATAAGTGTTTATTGTGAACATTTAGCATGATGAAGTGAATAATGTAATAGATGAAAATTAGCATGCATTACCTCCAATCAGTGCAGGAAGGAAGTGTTCCCATGTGTGCTGCTTTATCTCACAGTTATCTAAATCACCTGGAAGAGAATTAGTTATTACTCAAAACCAGGAACTTACTGATTCATGCGATCCACGTGCACGCCGCCTGTGATGTAAATTTCTCCATCTTTCCAGTCTGCTAGAGTCCAGCCTCCTTAACTGAAGTGCGCATGCAGCCAGATTTTTTGTGACTGTGTTGATTGGGCTCACTGCAGTACCTGCCTCCTTTATCTACAATGGCGGTGCTGAAAAAGACTGATAGAAGAAGAAAACCAAGATGTTTTAGAGAGATGCAGAGAGAGGAGATGTGGTGTCAACATTTAGATCAATTCAATTCAATTCAATTCAATTCAATAATACTTTTTAAATCCCCTAGTGGAAATTAAATGTTGTAGTAACTCGTTTTTTTAGGTTTCTATATGATAGAGGGCTCTGATCCCGGGTCAGTTTTTGGGGAAACAACTCACTGTGCTTGGAATGATGCACATAACTCATTTCTTCTTGTCTTATGAGGAGAAGGTTGACAAATCAATACATTGTCACCACCTGTTAGGCTGTAGTGAAATCAGTAGAACCCTGAGTGGTGCATCCCTGTTCACAAAACAGGGTCCGTGCACAAATGGTTTGCCTGCACGCACGTGGAGGGAATGATTAGGTATGTTCTCAGCTTTAGGGGAACAAAGGAAAACTGCTAGTGTTGAGATAATAATGACACATTTAAATAAAATCCCTGGACTAGTGAAATATTCAGTATATGATTGGAATCAAATTACTTTTATCCTTTGTTAGTTTCAGCCCCGCCCCCACTCCACCCCCGACCCAACCCTCCATTCATTCAACAGCACTGACCTCCTGCATTTGTTCACACCTCTTTTATTTCATTCTTTTATTACTGATATTCTCCTAACGCCTCTCATCCCTCTTTTATTTCCTTGTCTCCTTCACTGTGTCCCAAACTGTAGGGCATCAACAAGTCAGACTCTCTCCATCTTGCTTTACCCCCCACCCCCACCCCACCACCATCAATGATTCCTTCTTTTTTTAGCTTCAGGTCCAATTAGAGAGATTCTCTCTGACCAATGGAGTCTTTTCCCAAGAGGACAAGAGACAGCAGCCCAGAATGATGATGTGTGTGTGTGTGTGTGTGTGTGTGTGACACATGCATGCAGAGCACAGTGTCAACACTCTACTTTTCAAACAGATACTCATTCTTGCTTATCTATAATTTGGCTTTAAACTCCAGAAATTCAATTGTTTTTTTATTACAAAATATTTGTCTGTCTTGTCATTGGAAATCACATTGGTTGGATTTTTACATTGAAAACCATTGCTGAAAAATGTTGCAAAAGTTTATTAGGAGTTACTGACTATCACAACTGTATGATACTGATGTGTTGAGTCACAGTTACCTGATTTAAACTAATTCTATAAATCTCTGCTATTTAAAAAATGTCCTTGTCTTTGAAAATCTTCAAATACAAAAAATCCTTGGTCCTCTAAACAAAGGCTTCCATTCCCTCTGTATCCATAATCGCATCATAATTTTGCTCATTTTTCTTTTTTTAGTTGGAGAGGGTCAAATTCTGCCTGTGGGTCTCGGCAGAGGTGCCATATTAAACTTTAATCATGGTCATACACAGATTTAAAGAAGGCAGTGTTTGGAATTAAGCAGACAAAAAAGGGAGGCTTTATCTAATGAGTGAGGGAGAATGATGTGAACATGTTTACGAGTCACTGATGTGAAAGCAAAGAGCCCAGGGCCATGAAGGGCCATCTGGGATTCCAAATTGGACAGTTCCACCCAGCACCATGGTAACAGACTTTTTCTCTCTTCTTTTGTCGAAAAAGACAATGTGCCATGAGTTACTCTTGTCATCTGCTTTAATAGAATCCCTTCGTAATCCACTGGAAAACATCAACCAATTAAAACAGGAGAAACACTCTGCAGAAGCAGGATGCAATTTATTCTGAGTCTGCTGAAAGTACAAGGCCTCAGTATGCAGTGTGTTTGGGCTGGCATTAAGAGACAGTGAAACAAAAATTCAAACACTAGCCACTGTGTACTGACTCCAGAGACCTGCAGTCCCAATCGACTCATTAGCTGCTTTGGGGATAGAATAAATTTAGCCTACACTCATTTGTGGAGGAGAGACGGAGGCATATTTTGTTACTTTGCACAAAATCTTTCAAGTAGACCCGAGGATTTCTTGTACGGATATTGTATTTTCAGGCTCTTGTTTCTTTCTTTTCTGTGGTTTAACCAAGATTGTGTCACTTCACATTATGTGGTAGTACTTCATCTGATGAAAATGGAACAAACATATACTTATCATGTAATCCAATCATTAACATTATATGTGAAAACACACATGCTGGCTAACATAATAATACTCATTATTTGTGTTTATCTTGAAACATTTTTGTACATCACCTGTGTGTGTATGTGAGTACTGTTACCTTTGCACCACAGTGTCTTTAGGCTGATTACTGCTATTCCAGAAGGGAATACACCATTGTTCATGTTATTTATGAGGCTCATTTAATTGGACTGAGAGCAGTGAGGCTCAGCAGCCCGCTCCTGATAGTTTAAACACACTACTGCACACTACACGAAGGGCAAGGCTGTAATTAACAGAATTTATTTCAGTGTGTTGAGGGTAGAATAGATGCATGGTGTGACAGGTCATAAGGACCATCTGACTGCAGAATATCAACCCAGACTTGCATCTCTGTTTATTTGGATAGTGGGCAGTAAATCATGTGCTCATCTCATTGGCTTGATGATTGTGTGTGCTGATGTCTCCATTGAATAAAGGGTCATACACAAGACATTACCTTGACTACGTGCCCTGAATCAATACCAGTGAATGAATACAGTATCTCATTTAGTTTAGGCCTTTTTTCAGAACCATTAAACATTCTAACCATGTCTGGGAACACAAGGAAAATTAGTTCCATAAAGACTTTAAAGTCTGTGGCACGAAAATATCCCAGGTGAAATAAATCAATACTTATGACCTTGTTCCTCTAAGGATTTTTTTCTTAGAGAAAAAAAAACTGGCTTCCCATTTCTTATACTTTTCTTACATTAAAAAAATAATCTGAAATAACCCTTTAAAAGAATAAATGCAAATAAAATACTCATCAGAAAACATCAGTTCAATTTGGAGCTCATACTCTGCTTGAGTGAAAAGTCAAAGAAAAAATCCGAAATGGAGACTTCAAAGACTCAACAGTCTCAATGGCTTTTATATGAACAAGTAAACTATTTCACCCATTTGGCCCAACACTGCAAAAACCTGAACACCGTTTTACTTTATTTCTGATTATGTCACATCAAAGAGAAACAGACTAGATTCAAGAGATCTTACTGATGTGAAGATGTTAATGGTCACTATCTTTGTGCAGATCATTTAGTACTTTAGAAGCAAACAGTAAAATATTAAAAGCCATCCTAAAATTGACAAGAAGCTAACGGTCAGGGGAGAGTTATATGTTAAATGTTTGGCATCATTTAAAATATATTCTGCTCTGTTTTGGACAGTTTGTGGCAGATGGAGAAAAGATTTATTGAACCAACTCACAGAGTTACAATAATTCAAACAAGATGTAATAAGAGCATGAACAACTTCTATAAGGTCTAATGGATGGACATGACTTCACATTGTCCATTACACTTTAATGGAAAACTTGGTATATGGCGTGTACTTGTATAGCAACACATTTTATCATTTACACACACACCAGGGACACACACTGACAGAGGTGAGGCTGCCAGGTGCCACCGGACCTTCTGACCTCCACCAAACAGGTTAAGTGTCTTGCCCAAGGACAAAATGGCAAAGGAAGCTTTACTGAACAGAGCAGGGATTTGAACCGCTGACCGGCCAGGTACCAGACAACCTGCTCTACCTCCTGAGCCACTGCCACCTTGATTTGTCAAATTTGAGTAAGCTATCAAAACTAGAACTTAGATTTTCAACAAAAGCACTATCGAACTGAGCCATGGGCTTAAGACTGTCCAGGTAACTGCTAAGAGTTACATTTTTAGAGCTGTTGTCTTCTGTCCTATTTTCATTAAGATTTACATGAAGAAAAATACATTTTACATTTCATTTAAACAGTTCAATAGGAGTTTTTGAGGGTGAATACCATCTTGCCTAATAGGGAGATAGATCAAGATATAATCGCCAACGAAGAGAGATGTTATGTTTCCTAAAAGTTGTCCTCAAAGGCATTACACAGATAAAAACTAATGAACCCAAAGTGGTCCCTTCAGGGACCCTACAAGTGAAAGGAGTTACATGAGAGGAGCATTCCCCCAGGTGAACAGAAAATGCCCAATTATCAAGTAGGATTTAAGCCAATGCAAAACTGTACGTTTAATACCAACAACCCATTAAGGTTAATTAAATCTCTTAAAAGGATTTTTTTCCAAGCTATGTCATGATATAAAAGCAGATTGGATTTTTTTCACATATGCTATTGGCAGGTACAAATCTCTGAAGTTGGTTAAACACTAGTGCCTCTAAAACTTTAGAAACAAAAAGGTAATTACAACATTTTAGTCTGAGTTGGGTAACACTCACAATGTTTCATGAGCGCCTGCAACCAAGAATGTTTAAAAGCAGCTGGAACAGAGCCTGATGAAAGGAACATGGAAATCAAAGCCCCAACAGTTGGACCAATAGTGTGAAAAACTTTAAAAAGATGAGAAGGATGAATTTAAAGAGCAAAATCTGATTTAAAATGTCCTTTAAAGCAGAAAATTACACCAACTCAAACTGTTCAAAGACAGCTAAACTTGAAGGAGGGGGGAAAGGGTCTCATAACACTGAACTGAAGAGGACCTCACAGCATGTGTTTCGAGACAATTTTCCTGTAGAAATTTGTCACAGTGCATGAGATTCCATAAACTGACCAATATCATACAGATTTGTTATAAACATTTGAATAAACATCTCTGCAAGTGGATTACCTTCACAACTAGTTTCAGATCAACAGGACTGTACATCAGGTCCAGCCAGCTCCAGTTCCCTTTGCCAGCAGTCATTGAAGTGTGCAAAAGGGCAGGGGGGTTTCATACAGGGATTCTAGTGATGAATGTGTCAGAGGTGCAAATGTTACAACATCTGGGTTGAAATGGGCAGCTGCTACAATGGTAGCTTAAGTAGATGCTGTGCGACAGTTGACAGACTTAACAGAGAATGTTTACACAGATGGTCAAGGAGTTGGGCTTACTTGCTCCCTGATAAGGTGAATGAAAGTTAGATGAGGGGCATGGCTCAAGCTGAGGTCCAACAATTGGAGAAGGTAGGAGACAGGTAATGGTGGTGCAACCTATTTGTGGGACCAACTTCATTAAACCTTCACAGGTCGGGAGTGAAGGAGGACCCACTGTGGACTAGGCAGAGAAAGAAGAATGTTGGTGAACATCCTTGCAGGATGCAAGATTGCCCTTATCCGAGGTTGATGGAGGTGGTACTGTCCTATTGTCGCCACAGCATTGGCAGACATTCTGAATCAGGACAGACTTAAGAAACAACCTAAAGGACAACAGCAACAACCAATCAGTCCATCGTGAAACCACCTTTCTAAAATAAAAAGACAAAACGCCTCTTACAGGAGGTACAATCATGGGAGATGTATCACGATTCATCTAGGTTGGACCCTTTCATTACAATCACCACAACAGATATGTTTAAAAGGTTTATTGATAAATATGAAGGTCTACTCTTTTGTCCACAGGAACTTGCTTCTCTGGAATTCATGAATCTTCTGTGGTAAAGACAGAGACATTAGTAATTGTTCTCTTAAAGGTTGAGGACAGGGTAAAGATTATGTTAGGTAATGGCTCCTTGATTTTGTTCAAACCTTTGATATAATCTGTTGCTTTTTTCAAAGAAGGATGGAGAAGATAGTGGATTGTAGAGAGTAAGTGTTTTTCACAGGTCTCTGGTGAGATGATTAGGTTCTGGGTGAGTAGTAAAAAATCAATATGGATCTCATACAGTCCTTAAGAGCTTGGGTCAACAGTCCATGGGTTTGACTTGTTCAACAGAGAGTAAAGAGAGGCGATTAGTTATGATGTCACAGAAAAAGAGCACAATCCACAGTCCAGAACAAACGTTTCAATCCTAGAATTTGTTTGTCCAAATAAGCACGAGCAAGACAGGCCAGGGTCAGTAATGTAGAGACAAGAAATTTGACTTGCAGGTTGTTGAGGTCAAGGCAGATCAGGCAGGTTTGGCATTAGTATCCACAACAGGCAAGGACACAAACAACAGTTCAGGAGGCAAAGCTATAGTCAAAACATTCTGTGGTTGTCGTGGCTTGTAATACGTTGTATCACTGTTGAAAACAATGCAGATGATCTCTTAACATGAAAGAGACTGTGAACAGTAAATAAATAAATAATACCTTCACTAACTACTTCTGAGGTCCCTCAATGAAGAGTCTCCTCAAATCCTACATATTATTGAGTCAGTGCTTGGAATTAAATTGAACATGGAACATTGTGACTTGATCACAGTGAGAAAACTTTAGCTAATGTTGACAGAAGTTCTTTGCCCAACAGAACAAACTGTTGTTTTTTTTATCATATGTAGCTTCATGGGCCGAGTCAGTGTAAAACCTGCAGACAAATAAATGTCTGGCATTTTCTCCATTTTTCACTTTAGACATTCAAACTGTAATTACACCCTGTTCAGAAAAGGGTTTTTCTGCCAACAATAAATACAGTTTGTCTTTCCCGACTGAATTTGTGACAATAAGACAGTTGAAGCTTTTTTATTCTTCTCTGTTTCAAAAGCAACAGTTTTTTGCCTTTTAAAAATCAGAAAAGGCTTCAGTCATTGAGTGACCCTTCAAACGTTACCAAGTGAATTCCCATAACTCTCACGAGAATGGAATCGCTTTGTTATTGTTGTTTATTGGCTTCATCGGCTGTCGTTTACCTCAGTCATTGTTTGTGGTCCGAGATGTGACGGTTAACATGGTGTTTAGAGTTTACTCACCAAACCTTATTGAGGATATCAGAATGGAGTCCAGCTCAGGAGATACAGACAGTCATCGCCTAATGAGCTGTTTGCAGGCCAGCTCGGCTTCATCCGTCCAGAAAGGAAACGCTGGCAGATAATTGGCCAATTTCATAGCAGGGATGTTTTCTCTGGCTGGAGATTCTGTGCAATAACGAGCTGACTATCACAATATCACGGATCAATTCAAATGACGACAAGAAGACAGCAACTGATGATGCTGTACAAAGCTAATGATGCCTGCTATTAGCAGGAGGAGCTCATAGTGTCAGAGTCTGAGCTGCACGGTTTGTTTTCATCACTCAGTTATAAGTCACAAGATGAAGAGCACTTGTCTTCCTCTTATCGTCAGACTCAAAGGCTTCGCCTACAGTTTTGAATGTCACGTTTATAAATGTTCCCAAAAGTTCAACAACTTAAAATATACACCACATTTTGAAAGCATTATTTCCAACATGTAGAAAAAGCTGATAAGAAATCCTAAAATATCAGGTCACTGATATGTTTAATCTTTTTATGGTGGAAACATCAGAAATATGTAGTTACAAATAAGTAGATTCAGGAACAAGAAACTGCAACAAAACCACCTGATCCACTCTCACAGAAACAGATGCTGTTTGAACTTTTCCCAGTAAAAAATGTGTTTTCTGTGTTTATTGAGTTCATTTTTGTTTGAAGCAAATGGTTTTATCATCATTTAGTAACAGTTTGAAGGTATTCTTAGAATAATCAGACTTTATTGACTGTGATGATGATTTCAGGGTTACATTCTAGCAAAATCAGGCTCCTGGTGTTGGTTGTGTTTCAGTCAGCTGGTGACTGACAGCGAGTGTTTTAGCTTGTTGGTTCTGACAGAGATCAGTGAGATGCAGCAGTGAGAGACACTGTATCATCTGTAGATGTGACACAGTGTTTCATGCTCAAACTGCTTTGTGATGTTTATGTCTGCTGTGTTTGAACTTTTTTATTTACATTGTGTCTTTTTGTTGGAGCTGAAAAATCTGCCTTCCACACAATTTCTGCAGATATTTCTCTTATTGGATGCTGTTGAGCTGTTTGAGACACTCTGATGGAAATATAAGATGAAAAGCGATTGATGCTGCAGGGGTGAAGTAGCCATTGGGAGGATGAGATTGTTCGGTGTGTTTTATCTAAATGGTCTTATTTCATTTGAAAGGAGCTGGTGTTGTAAAAACAGACTTTCCTGAAGAAGTAAAAAAAAAAATCAATCAGAAGGAGAGAAAAGTTGTAAACTGGTTTGTGTCTTAATCATCTGGACTATAGTGTGTGGAAAGTGCCCACATAGGGGGGGTGGAGGCCTTTTAAAATGATTTGCTATGGTCTATCAAGCTGAGTTGGTTCCAGCCCCTTTTTGTGCTGCTGTCAATCAGTGAAACACCAGAATGGAGCCAGAAACAGATGGAATGTTCCTCAACAACAGGAGATGAAATCAAGCTGTACTAGTCCAGGATATTAAGAACAAGACACTCGAGACAGGAGCACCAAACTGGTCCAAAATTGCAAACCTTTATTTTGGTGCTGTCAGTGAACATAGCAGCAGTGGATCCATGAGTGTCACAAACCCCGTCAAACAGAAAACTCTTCAAAAAACATTTTGGTGTCTCGGACTTTACCACTGATGGTTTGAGTTTATTCACACATAGAAGTTATAGATTAAAACACTTGTTCTTTGGACAAAGATTTGATTATCACTCTCTTTGTGTTCGTTTAACCCTACGGGGACGCCGTCATCGTCGACGATGCCAGGGACCTTGTTGTGTTTAATCGAACATAGCTTCCAAACCATAAAAGATAAAACTTACTTTTTTTCCCTCTAAATCAGGAGAATCCAAGCTTTCAGACGGTAGTCCCGGCATCGCTCTAGCCCATTCACAAGGGATACAGTGTCGTGTCAAAGTCGGTGTTCCAATCAGAGCCTTTGTCTTTTGCGCATGACGCGCGGTTGTCAATTTTTTTTTTTTTTATTCATTGATATTTAGTGTGGGTTTTTCTTGAATAAAGTGTGATATTCTAATTTTCGCCTAATTTTTTTTTTATTTTTTATTTTAATACTCTTTATTTCAAGCAAAGGAGCCTCATTTACACAGCAGTTTATGATATTTCAATTCAAAATAAAAAAAACAAGGTATAGGACATTATGGGGCATTGAAAGGTGGTGTTTTAGTGGCATTTAAACAAAAAAAGTCAAAAGTTTATTTCTCCAAAAAACCCTTGGTCCCCAGAGGGTTAAGCACAATTGTTGCTCCACACGTTTCTGGGTAGTGATGTTGTTTTAAAGATGAAACGTTGCAGAGCTTTCTAGGAACATGTCTTAGTCCAGTCTTCTCCTTTTCACTGATCCACTGAATCGGACTTTCAGCACCAGCAACAAAACATCAGAGAAATATTTTGTCCACCAAATGAATAAAATGTATATTTCCTACTTTCCATATTATAAATCACTTCAAAAGAGGAAGAAGAAAGGATGAGTTATGTCATTCTACTCCAAGCTGATAAATATATGCAAAAACATGATAGCCCATTTAAATCATTTTATATGTGTGAAAGGTCGCCTTTTAGCAGTAAACTAACACTTATGTGTTTCTAAATATGCTACAGAGCTTTAAAATTTCCTCTCACCTCTGAGATGAAGCTCACACATGCTGGAGAGTTATTTGTGCCTCTCTGCGCCCACACAGCTCGGCCTCTGTGCAGCTGACGCTTGCAAGACGTGTTCTCTGTTTGCTTCACCATTTTTAATTCATCTTGTTACAGCGTGAAGTGGAAATGTTAAAGATGAGTCGCTGGTGATACACACACACACACACACCCACACACACACACACACACACACACACAAAGACTTGTTTTACTTATCTATGTTTATCTTATGGATGTCGATCATCCATCTGTCTTCAGTTGTTCATCCTGCTGTTGACACTAACCTCATGTCACAGGCTTTTCTCCCTTATGTCTGACAGAGAACACACACACTTTCACACATACACACATATACACACGGGTCCTGTTAACATTCCTGTTTTATGCTCCTTTAAGTTACGGAGGCTTTTGCTTGTCAAACAGACTCGCGCAGCACTTTAAGGAGACGTAGAAGAAGAAGCTTCTTTTTGCAGCTCAGCTGTTCAGTTTAAGCTTGTGCGTGGTTTAATTGTTGATTAGGATCTATTACATGCTTCACTGTTGTGTAACATCATAAGCTGGAAGTCACAGTGAGCTCAAGCTTTCTGATCCTGAAACACTTCTGCATCAGAATGGTGCAAGATTTAATTAGATGATTTTCATCAAAATTCTTCTGCACATCCGTCTCCTTCTGCATTCAGTTTCTGTCTGAGCCTGTCGTCTCTGTTCACTCTCTTCTTCTGTAAACTAAATCAATTCCAGTTCCTGTCTGTCTGCACCGTGGAGCACGTGCTGGATGTACACAGTGTCATGAACATGTGAACAGGACAGAGGAAGAGGTAATGGAGCACACATAATGTGCAACAACAGTTGCTTGAACAGCTGTATGCTTGATTAATCTCAGTTGTTGCATCAAACTTCCGACATTTCACACAAAAGCCTCAGTGAAGTACTTCCTCCAGACGCCACACTCGGACCTTTACTCTTTGGCCTGTCCACCTGCTCCACGGCTCAGACGAACAGGTGTGCACGCCACTAACTGCTCTGACAAATCCATGCACATGGTCCATTTGACAACTGCAAACAGGTCATTCCTGGTCATTTCAAGCTGCTGATTCAGTTCGGCTGCTCATTGTGGACTTTTTGAGGACAGCAGCTCAGGGCAAGACAAACTTCTGGACCTCTGAAGAATAAAAGCTCTTGAACTCTTAAACTTTAGAGTAAGGCACTGATAAACTTACTACAGAGCAAACGGAACTCTACAATGCCTCCACCATCTTGGAAGAATCCATTTTATATATATATAGAGAGAGAGATCATTTATTTCTTGTGCAGATGGGAGCAAAACTGCCTCAGATTGTAGCTGAGAAGAACAGAATATCTACTGAATGATTTTCTACACGTTTAATACAAAAACCAAAAAATAAAATCAACACTCACTGACTGTCAGCACATGAAAGAAGAATGTCCTTTTTCTGTCTTCAGATTGTTTAACTATGAGGTACCAGCGTGTTGTTGTCATCAACAACTCTGGACAACAAAACAAACATGAGACATGCTCCCGTGGGGGACGCTGTCAGATGATGCCGACAACAGTCATTGTCACGCTTAATGCGCTAAACCTCCTTCTCTCCCAAACACAACCATTATTCACCCCTCATGGTCCAATGCTACATGCAGTGCCATGATAGCTCTATTCACAGAGACCTTAACCCAGCTGACTCCCTCAGACTGATGGGCACAGCAGCTATTGTCTTGTGATCTGCCTCAGAGCTAAAACACTGAGCCATATCGGCCTTTGGAGGAAGTCATCACTGGGGTATTGTAGGTCTGAACGCTGCCCCTGGGTCACTGCGTGTTTTCGGTCATGCTGGAGGTGTCATAAATTAAGACAGACAGTGGGAGAGAAAGAGAACAATGAGAAACCCCCATCCCCTCCCTCCAGCTCTGATTCCCCTCCCTGTCAGCCAACGGGGACGTTGTAAATCAGACAACAGGGATAGAGAGAAACCTAAGCCGTTAGCGAGAGAGAAAGGCAAGCAGACTTTAAAGTGGGAACCTGGCTCTCCAGGAGCCTCACCATTCCTGTCCCCATTAGAGACCATGGGAAACAAAGACAGGAAGAGAAGACGCTCAGACACAGGATGGAAGAGGAGGCTTTCATCCTTTCACAGGGACATACTGTAAATAAAAGAAACTGCACGAGTGGGTCCTCGTGAGCTCACTGCATCACTAGTGCAAGTCATAAATCCAGCTTGAGGAGATTCAGTTCTGGCAGCGTTGTTGTGCAGGGACAAAGGTAATCCAGCAACAATTTTCACTGAACAAGGGATTTCCATTTCTACTTCGTCCCAGAGAAAGAAAGCCAAAAATCATCTGCAAATACTTTACTGAGATGCTGCATTATCTCCAGTCAAGCCTACAGTAAACAGTGTTCATGCATTTACAAGGAGGAATCTCAGTCAAGGATAAAGGAAAGAAGTGCTGATGGAGTGAGGAGGCTGTAGTATCATCAATCACACAAGATGAAGTTTTTCTTTGTTTAATGTGTGTTTATGTATATGTGAGAAATAGTTAAATAGATGGACCTTTGGTGCCACTGAGTCATAACGGGAAAAATAACAACAAAAATGAGAAATATTTCCCAGATCCTGTATCACTGACCTGAATTTTGGCTTCAGAATAGATCAGATTGTATCTGTGGAATGATTCAGGATTAACAGTTTGCTGGTGAATCTACTCCGAGCACCGTAATCCTGTTAGAAACTAGAACTTTTCTGTGAGCAAGCTGAATTTCTTTTTAAATTCTTATAAATGAGTTATGTCAAATTATCAATATTAAAGTGCATATATATATTTTGTCACAAAGTCTGATGTGATTTCTCAGAAAACGATCCACCAGCATTAAAAAACACACTCACATGAGAATTGCTGCTTTAGATGTGATTCATATATCTGATTCATTTTAAACTCATTAGCATATAAAAGTGAGTTCAGACCAAAAGCATAAATCAAATGAATCAATGTTCTGCCTTTGCAGCATCTTACTAGCAGCTGTGTAAGCAGCCTGAGACAGTCAGGGATTAAAGTTGTTGTTGTTTGTGTTATTTAAGTTTTCTCATGGATTCAAATTCCAAAAAACAAGTAAATGAATTATTTTCCTGATCACCTCCAACAGCCTGTTATGCAATACAAACCCCTCGGATTGTGAACAGTCTGCTGATAAATTTTGCAGCGTTGTCAATAATTTAATATGGAACCAACAACACATGATAGAATGCAGTTTAATAAGTATGTTGTGGTTGTTGATTGAGATATAGGTGAATTTGTTCTGTGGCTGCAATAAAAGAAGCAACATAATGAGGAAACTTAAACATTTAAAGTTTCCCATGAAACTCCCCAGATAATGTCCCTGAACGTCACCTGGACTCTGTTCTGTTTACACAAGCTGTCAGAGCAGAGTTTCCTCCCTCTTTCTGACATTGATCACTATTCCTCTGGGTGCAGGTGTCTCTCACTCTCTCAGACGTAACTAAGCCTCGTGAAACGCTCCGTGCCCCTGTCCCCGACCCCTGCGTCTCACGTTTTCCCCCCGAGGTAGAGAGGCTTAACCCTGCCAGCCCCTGAAGAGGACTGAGAGGGAACGCTAGTACCACTAGTCTGCACATTTCCTCAACACACAGAGAGACGGTGTTATGAAGGAACGTTTTATGAGGTTTGGAATCTGGAGCTGTGTAAAGAGAGAAATCTCCTGGAGGAGCCTTAGGGGCTTACTCAAACAAAGCTGAAAGGAGCTTCATCGGTGCTGATGGGAACTCAGAGTTGGAAGATTTGCATCAGTAAAAATGTATTTTGACTTTAGGGATTTGTGGTGTTGAAATGTGTAG
>SSNP01000060.1:97039-192633 GCA_006937955.1 Pachypanchax playfairii
TAAAAATGTATTTTGACTTTAGGGATTTGTGGTGTTGAAATGTGTAGAGAACAAAACTTCAACTGTTTAATTTTTGATTTTTAGGTAAAGAACTCTTGATTAGAGCTAAACTTTACACAACTCACTGCAAATAACAAAGACGACAACAAGGCTGAATAAATCCGTCATATTTGTAACTGTGTGCACTTCAAGGCTGATTCTCTTGTTACAGATTATTCAGCTGTATCTTGTGCTCAGGGGATATTCACCTCAAACAACGTGATGCAAATAGTTATATCACAGACATTTTTAATAGAAGCTCAAATTTCAGCTCTGACTTTCATAACTTTTACTCAGCCAGTAAAACTTATTGATCTTTGTACTATTCACAGGGGTGCACATAATATTTTTGGCCTGGTTCTCAGAAGAGAACCTAGGGTTGTTGCTTGGTCCTCACATTTTTAAATGTGTCTCGCTGTGTCTCTTCCGAGCTCCTCTGCTTTGTTTTTGGTTTCATCAAGCTTCAAATTCAGTCTGTTTACTTTACCTGGCTCTATATTTGTTTCAATAAAAATCATTTAATTGTTGAAAAAATCAAGAGAAACCAGTAAAATATAAAATTACTGGTAAAAAAAAACCTTCAGAGTTCAGGTTGGATTGTTTACAGGTTTGATTGTTCACTTTAATCTACATTTAACAGTTTGGTGTTGAAATTTATTAGTCAGCTGTTGGAGGATGTTTGTAATGTGATGCAGCCAGATAAAAAGATACACTGGACAGTTATGGGGCATTGACTGCATATCCCATAGTGCTTTGCGCGCATTCAAAATGGCGCGGATCACAGACAAATACGCTGATACTGTTGATTAAAACAGGTGGTTTTCTGTATTTTATAGCACAAAAAGGTAGTTCTACACGTCTGAGCCACGATGGTCTATTAGTCTTATTCAGTGAATTTTTTCAGTTTTGACGCGATGCAGAATCCTGCAGTCAGCTGCACTGATCTGACTGACTGAAAATCCGTCACACTGACAAACTGATACACAGAGACAGAGAGAGACGCAGCATCAGCTGATCAGCTGGAACTTCGGCGCTCTGGCTGAGAAACATATCAGACAAACAGAAGAAGTCAACGGGATTCTTCATTTATTTGACAATGAACCCGCCTCTGATTAACCTAAAAATTCACACAGCTCAGCCAAACCAATGTTAAGTACGCAAACGCGTGTTGCAACTTTTCATCTGGTGCGCATTTTATATTTTGACAGTGTGTGTGGACCTGCGGACCACTTATGTGCACCCCTGACAATTCAGTCTGCATTTAGTTCCAACATGCATCATCAACGACGAAACAAAACACAAAACAGTGAATAAGAACAACAACAACACGTCACTCTAAACCTTTTTAGAGAAGCTGTGGCATACGGAAGTGCCAACCGCAGGGTTGCTGGTTCTATTCTCTTCCATCCACCAGGACTCGTTCGAAAAGGAGATATTATATCTAAATGGACCTTCCTGACAAAACAAAGATAATAAATACAAATACACTGAGTGGAATCCATGTTTAGCGGAGAGAATGAAAGAGTCAGTGTAGCAGTTGGTTGTCATCAAGGGCGCGTTGCAACATGGACCTGAAGGAGGGATTCTGCTGAGATGATGTGACTGATTATTCTTCATGTTTTATTTGTCACCTGTTTATTCCAAAAAAAAAAAAGTCCCTCCGCTGAACTCCAATAACCTCCGATTACATATTTATTAAACTGTTCAGACTCCTTCACAGACAAACTGTTAAACCTGCAGATGAAAGAGAAAGTTTAAAGGTTTTTGACGAAAATACTGATAAAAGTTACACAAAACAGCTTCACAGACATCAGAAGATCTGCGTATCTGTAGGAGTCCACAGTTTCAACCTTCTCATTATAAATGATGCTCAATGTTAAAATCAATGATTAACTTTGTCTTGGAAATATCCAGGATAAAAGCAGATGCAGAGGTGTCGGTCTCGCTGCTTCAACACACCTGATTCAAATCCTCAGCATGTCAGCTGAAGCCTGTTAATGATTGTTATCTTCATCAGGTGTGTTGAAGCAGAGAAACATCTAAAACATGCAGAATAGTGGTCCTTGAAGTCTGGAGTTAGACACCCCTAACCATGAACAGAGTCTGCAGCTGTTAATGTCCTTTATGAAGAGTAAATGAGGCAGGACACGGCCTTGGACTGAGCCTGGTCCACAGAGCTCAGGACGGCGCTGTTCACCCGAGCCCCCTGGACTCTGTTAATGATCAGGCTGTTTAAAATAAGAGACGAGACGGTCGATTAAGATGTGAGACTGCATCTTATTGAAGGCAATGTAAAAAAAATCTCATTAACAGAAACGAGGTTTATTGTGTAACAGGAAAAATGCTGACAGCCATGAGAATTTCACACTTTCTAACATGTGTCCCATTACACTGGTGAGGAGGCGTGGCCAAATGCTCCTCCGAAATAATTTCTGAAGAGACGAGGCTGCAATAACGTTTTTATTTCTTGGATAAAAGATGTTTTCATGTGATGTGACTTCAAGTAGTTGTTTGCACTGCTTTAATAATCCAAAGCAACCTGAATAATCTGAATTTTTGTGTGGATTACTAGTATGTAGTCATTAAATGAATTTTTCTTTATTTTATAGTCTCACTTTGAAGCTGTAAATGTAAGTATCTTTGAGTGAAGACTCCTTTACATTCAGAAAGGAACAAATGCTCTCTGTTTCATCCCCCATTAACGTAAGAACATCTCTGCTGTGTTACTTTGCTTCATTAGATCAATTTTCAATACATACAAATGAGCTAGCTGTGTACATTTATAGCCTAATTACTTTCTTTTTCCAATTTGCCAGACCCAATAGCTCTGTCCTGGAAATACAATGAGCTACTTTGCTTCAAACACAACTCAAGTAATAACAGAATATTGGCTCATGTCTCAGCGTGAGTCTGCTGAGATGGGGGTCAAACTCAATGCAGGAGACAAAGCCGTTTAAGATGCTGCTTTGTCTTACACGTGTCGGATAATTTCTTCTGCATGTGGCGTCGGATTAGATCAGAATTCTTTTAACTCTGATAGATTTTTTCTTTTGCGTTTTGTTTGGTTTTCTCATCAGAAATTGAGATGTTGGCAAACTGTCTGTAAATCCCTTCATAAAACCTGGATTCCGTTCCAAAGACTCAATCGGAGATTCTAAAGTCAAACGAAATCATTTCACTCGCTTTAGAAAATGAGAAATCACTGAATCAATATCATTTCATTTTGATTTATCAGTACAGCTCCATGTATCCTCAGTGAGCTGAGGCATCTCTGGCCAGGTAGCTGACTGCTTGAGCCTGAATGGCTGCTGTCACCAACATGTATAAAAGGCCAAAGCTGCCTGTTAACGCCAGGTGAGGTGCAAGCAGATTGGAGCTGGAGGAGCTTGTCGGTGCAGCTGAGACTATTTTGTTCAGACTCTCCTGTAGCTTTGTCAGTGTGTATTAGAAAGTGGGGGGGTGGACCATAATTGCTCCCCCTCCTCCCAGGAGTTCTGCCGCAGACAGGGAGAATTGGAAGAGTCATTTCATCTCACAGGAAATGAACGAATGGAAGCTCTGTGGGGTGGGAAGCAGAGGAGGCTAAATTACAGAGCAGCATGGCGTGGCAGCCGGCTGCTTGTTCTGACCCTCCGTCCTGACACCACTTACAGCCTGAGAGGAAGGTTATTTTGAGCAAGTTGGACATCTTCTGCCAAAAAAATGACACATCCTTGAGAATGTAAAAAACAGCTACCAGACAATGTGTAATGCATGTGTGGAGATTTTTGTGTCCAAAGGAAATATCGAGCTGTTTAGTTTTCCACTCTTTCCTGTTGCAGTTGATAAAAACGTATAAACACAGGGTTCTCATGAGGGAGAAATAAAATCTAGTTAGGTTTAAACATTAGCATGTACATAAGTAAAGACTGACAGAAAACAACACATGAGCAGAACCAGACTCTTCCCACAATTCCAGTGCATCTTTTAGTGACTTCAAAATCTAACTAAAAACTAAATCTGAAACAAATTTAATACATATTGTCTCATGAAACTGTGTGAAAATTGTATTCAGCATTGATAGTAGGAGTTAAAATGATATGTTTGTTTAGCAGTGTTGCTTCACATATGAAAGGTTGCCAGTCTGAACCTCAACTGGGTCTGTTCTATTTTGGATTTGGATTTCTGAGCATAGGCTGATTTCCTCCCACAGTCCTAAAACATTAATAAAAGCTTTATTAGTTATGCTTTATTTATAGTTGGTTTGCTGGGATGGAAAACATTTCACTAATTGTCATTTATAATCTACTTAAACTAATCATATTACAGTTGGATGGAATTGATTATATGTAACTGGTTTGACTCTGGACCTGTTGATGTGAACTCTGGTGGGATTTGAGATGAACTTTGTTGTGAACTGGTGCTATAAAAACACTTGGTG
This sequence comes from Pachypanchax playfairii, assembly GCA_006937955.1. Classification (NCBI taxonomy): domain Eukaryota; kingdom Metazoa; phylum Chordata; class Actinopteri; order Cyprinodontiformes; family Aplocheilidae; genus Pachypanchax; species Pachypanchax playfairii. The sequence continues at coordinate 101,499 of SSNP01000060.1, forward strand.
GTTGGTTAAACACTTGCACACAATGTTGGAAAGAGTCTGTTACAGAAATAATGTAAATACTGAAACACTGAAAAGAATGTAATTGTTTTGCTATCAATAACTTGGGTTTCTTTTAATATAATTTCCCAAAATAACTGTCAGAGTTCATTTATGTGTTGGATGGATGGATGGATGGATGGATGGATGGATGGATGGATGGATGGATGGATGGATGGATGGATGGATGGATGGATGGATGGATGGATGGATGGATGTTCCGCCTCAGCCTCTCAGCAAAGAGACTCAGATCAGTTCTCAAAGCACCAATGAGCCTGAGAAATGTGTTTGATTAAACATGTCATGTCAGCTGTATGTTTTGTTAACACACTTAATCAAACACAGGAAGGAGTGTGAAGTACAAGTGTACCACAGCTTCAATGTCTCAATATTAATTAAACACACACAAAAGATTCATTTTCCATCATCTATCAATCTCAATATTTAAGTTATAAATTCTTGGAAAAAAAAAAAGACAAAAACAAATCTCTCCAATTAGAATCCCTTTTCAACCGACTCCAACTCAGAACCAAACCGGGTATGTAAAACCAGCTGAAGGATCAGGCCCCTACCAGGTAAAACTAATGTCTTCACTGACACGCCAGTCTGCCCTGCTCATTATGATGAGTGGTGGCAAACAGACGGGGACGCCCCTGCCCTACCCAGATCACATCACGGGGGGGGGGGGGTTGACAGAGGGTCTGCTTCACTGCACAGCCCCAAAATTAATGGGGTGTTGGGGGGTTGGTGGTGGTTCTCTTCATGAAGAAGTGAGAAAGACAAAGATGGGGGCATTGATTGGTTGATTGAAAGTAGAAAGTGTGGAACAAAAAGGGTGAGAAATAAAATAAACAAGAGAACTTCAGTTTTAGTCATATTTTTTATTCATACTGTGGGACTGAATATAAGCTGAGAAACTGCAACAAGAGAAACAGGAAATTAGTTGCCTCTTTAATGGAGGCGATGTTTTACTGTCTCCCCCTTATTTTCTTTCTTATTTTTCCCTCTATCCCTCTTGGAGGGTGGGTAACAGCCAATCTCATTGAAAGGCAGATCAATAAAGAGATATATTGTCATTTCAGAGCACCACCCTTCTAATCAATTAATCTATAATAGAATCTATTCGCTGAAGCCTCTTAAAGGGCCCATCCTCCCATTAGCAGCCATTGGTCTCAAAGAGAAACAGACAAATGGGGTTCTCATAATGGACCAGGAAACTGGAATAGGTCTAAATGCATAGTACTATATAGAAGGGACTTGTATTTCACTATATTTCAAGAAATATATAGCTTGTACTGTCTGTTCCACGAAAATTCCTAAAACCCCTTTTCCTTGTTGTCATTATGAAGCTGATGGAATACCACTATTTCTCAGCCCTGTCCATCAGATACACCTGCATGACATGCTCGGGGACCAGTTTCAGATCTCATCCAACCATCCATCCGTTGCCTGCAAGGTGTTGGAAAACTGTTGATCTCAGCTGTCTTTGTCAAACCACGTGCTTAATTCTGAACAGATGCAGCTTATGCAGTAGAACCAATTCTTTGTAATGTTTTGATCCATGGCCTGACATAGTCCTGGAGGTGAATGAAAGCAAAAAATGCTTTAAAGAGGTCTTTCCACAGGTGTTCTTACCTTCATAGTGGGTGTGAAAACAGGTCAACAACTTCTCTTTCAGTTTTTATCTCTCAAACTACGCAGGTGGCGATAAAACCCGAGTTCTCCCGAGTTTGAATGGCCTGTATCTGTTTAGTTACAACTCCTTTGCTTGTTAGTATTCGGCAGCTCCGTCAGTTGAAACCACGCCTAGCATGCTGCTGGCTAAAAGCTGTAGCATAAGATGTATCAAACAAGAAAAGACTATGTGCGCTGTTGCCATGCGCAGTGGGGCAGGAAACAGTATACCTTGCTCTCATAGGCTAGTTTGTTAGCCAATCTGAGTCCAGCAAATTCGAATAATGAATATGAATGAGTTGCAGCATGAAGCCAGACAAAGCCAGTCAGCTCTTGATGCAGACAGATTGAAAGGTCTGTTAATCAGTGTTTCCTTATGTTTTTTTTTAGATATAATATGTTTCATATTACATGTTAATACTTGTGTGAAATGGCCTCTTTAAATCTCAAACTTTCTAAAGTTTAATGTGATCAGTGTCCCGGTTTTATGCATTTCTTTCCATCACATTGCATGTAGTTTGGTAGCCAATAATTCATTGTGAGGTTGAGATACTTAATTTGCTTATTAAGTTATCATTCACAACATTGTGTGATCAGAAATGCACATTGGGTTAAACATGACTCAGACTTTACAGTGTGCTGTTGAGTTTGTATTAATACACTGTTGTTTTCTGTTTTAAAGCTCTGGCGTTGGTACAGCAGCAGCTATAATCACATAATAAGCATTCCATTATGGTCAGACAAGCAGAGACTGGGAAGTTACTGTCAGAAGAGACAAGCATTATAAAAAAAAGTATTTAAGGTGCAAATCAGGGCTCAAGGTTAGCACAGCTAAAAGCTAGCTCTCTCTGGATTTGCAATTTAAAGTATGTGCATTTAATAAATGAATTCAAAGTATGCAAACCTTTGACATCAGCAATTATAAAAGCACCAATCCCCCTCCCTCACACACACATTTTATCTGCACTCAAAATTGCCTCTTAATGTCCTCAACAACATCACGGCCACCATCACTGTCCGTATGTTAATGATGATTTATGGCCAGAAAGAACAGTTTCAACGAAAATGGTAATTGGTTTGTTTTGGATCAGAACAGTCCATTACATGCCCTGATTCAAGAACCAAAGAGGCCATGTTCCCTTTTTTCAGTCATTCAAAATTTGTTTTTAATTCATACATTTCTGTCCACTCTCTCCACTCCCCTTTTTATAGCTCCACCAAATCTGTGTGTGAATGAGTGAATGACAAAATTGCAGTGTCAGTTAGGGAGTTATCTGACTTTTTCATTTACAACTCACCATTTTAGATGAAAAATTAAATAGGTACAAAAACAAAGCCTTGGGGAACTCCACACAATCACCTTTGACCAGGTGCAATAATTGTACTGAAAGTACCGAATTATCCAGATGAAAGAAAAAATAAATCCTATTGTCACACTGATTCCATGAGAAAAGGTCAAACTATTTTATTCCTACTTTATGGAGAACTGTGTATTATTTGATCACTCAGGTCTCGTCTGCAGGTAACCCTGGACAGGAAGTGTTACTGTTGACGATTTATGGATAGTAGAACAGCAGGTTAGACCTTCAACTGCTACTAAAAAAGAATGTTGCATTGAAAAACTCTTTTTAAAGACTGACACTGTTGACAATCTCCTGAATGTCTATCTGGATGGACAATAGTTTTTATTCCTCAAGAGCTCTCCATTAGATGTGGTGAGTAGTAACACCAGAGAACCACAGAAAGACAGCCCTCTCTCCAGTGAGGCTCATTCTCTACAATTTAACCTTCCAATACAACTCTGAGTCACACCACCTTGTGATGGCTTTGTAAGGAAGCTCTGACCTTTTGATCTCTGTATCTATGTGCCAGACACCTTCTCCCAGTCTGTTTTTGTGGATACAATCTGTAATGTGGTCTGCCTCACCTGCAGGATCAATAAACTCAAAAACAAACCCAGAATTATTATTAGGCAGAAATGGAGTATTATTGAGTAAGACTCAAGGTCACTGAACCAGCTGCTCTGCATCAGGGGCCGCCTATTAAACTCCTCTGTAGCTGATGGATGGACAAACTGACTGGCTCACTGGCTGAGTAAAAGACAAGAGTAAGACATGAGTAATAATTTCAAGTGGCATTTTGATTTTCTCATTAGATGTCATTCACAACTGCAGTTGGATTTCTTAGGGAAAAAAATGGCTCTTGATATTTCTGCTTTTTAATTACTCATTCAATCAACTTCACAATCTTGAATAATCAAATTGCCTTTAGTGGCAGTGCAGCTGAAGCAGGGAAAATAAGCAATCAGGGAAACAAATTGAAACTCAAAGCAGTATCATTGGCAAAGGGATGAAATGTCCACATTTCCAAAATCAGAATAAAAATGAAGAAAAATAACACGTGGAACATCATAGTCCAACCTCATTAAAAAGATCTGCAGTTGATAAGAAGAGGTTCAGCTGCAAAATTCCTTTCACAGTCACGATCCTGGCATGGTTCATGTTAGATTTCACCTCTCCGTCCCTGGACTGGGCTGCTGCTCTCTTGACTGTTGACAGCTGGGATAGACTTCAGCATTCTGCAGCTCTGAACTCAATAAAACATGACTTTCATATTTGTAAAATTAGTCACTGGAAAAAAAAAGTTAAAGTTCACTGACCACCCAATGCTGTCTCAGCTCCAGAGCTCCTGTTTCCTCCAGGGAAGATATCAAAAAGCAAAGATCTAACTGAAACAAATAAACAAAAAGATCAAATCAAGCTTTTGTGAGTGGAGAGAACATGATTCTATGATGTATGGCTCAGCCCCAACTGTGCTGCACGGCACCAATCCACGCTGATGGGCTGTCATTGTAATTCGGCACCTAATGTGGATAATTAGTCTAAATTCCTGAAGTGCTCGATTGCGCTGACATCTATGCCAAATGTTTGACGAAGGCAGCAAAGTAGCAGCATCAGTCACAGACAAACGGAAATGCATTTAGTGGAGGGCCTCATCATGTTTTATTCAATCACAGAGCGATGCTCAATTAATCAGTTTCTGCAATTAAATTAAACATGTACATGCATAAAACATGAAAGAAATATCAGGGGCGTTTAAATGTTGTTAACCCGTAAAAAGAGAATTTATTCTCACCCGTCTGTGATGGGCTCTTCGTCCTCGGGGGGGGGGGGGTCATTTCTGTTTCATACAATAGAGAGAGTAGTGTGAGACAGACATGTTAGTATTCAATGCCCGATGCATACCACCATCCAAAGCATTTCTGTAAATGTCAAGAGCCGTGTGTTTACTACATCTGCCTGACCCCTAATATTTATTCAGCCCAACAGCACTCCATCCAATCATTCCTTATTGCTCCACTGCTGAGCTGAAGCTCTCGCCATGTCAACTCTCATTGGCTGTTGCCGTCTGGATCTTCAAGCACATGTAATAATACTTTTCGCTTTCCATTAAGTTCTGAAAAAAATGAATGCAGATAAATAGTGACATTTTGTGGTTTGAGTTGGTTTGTTTGGATATCTTTGTGCCTGACTTAATGCCTGATTTCTCCAGATAATGCTGTGGTTGCTGGAATCAAAGGTGTTTTACACGTTAGACAAATTTACATTTGGATTCATGCAATGCCAACATCATTTACATGTCTACAGGAAGGTACATGCTTTAAAATAGAGGCTGACATTTGCCCTACATTCGACACTGTGACATAAAAATAGATGAATTTGGGAAGAATATTTATGACATTACTGATTTTTACATGGAGAAGCAAACAAGGACAGAAAATGTTCTGATTATGGGAAGAGATAGAGCTCAAAAAGAATATATCACTGCTTTATGATATATTACTTCCAATCCTCGAACACTGAGAGTCATTTCTAAGTTATTACTGAGCTCAGACTTTGACAGGACTGCAATGGAGCAGCATTTGTTGTGAAGAATGTCAGACATGAATGTAAGATGGTTTATTTTAACTGAAGAAAACACAGTTTAATATCACACCATGTCTCCTCTGTGTTCAATCAGGTTCAGGGAAGGAGTTTTCTGTCAACTTCTTGATGTCTCTAACTGGGGGTGGGAGCAGGTTTCCGGCTGTTCTGGGGTCAGAAGAATTCTCCTTTTACTTGCTTCTTTTTGTCTCCTTCATGGATCAATGTGGCACTCACTACATAGTTGTGCAGATTAAACTCTTTGTTGAATAACTTTTATATATAAATTGTTTAGTCTGAAACTCCTGTTTGACTTATTTAACAGGAAAACTTTCACATACTTAAAATGTAATTTTAAAGGTCCTGTATTCTGCTATTTCACAGCTTTTAACATCTGGGATAGACACATACTGTAGATGATAAAATATTACCTTTGGTGTTATATAGTATTAATTTGCCTTGAAATATAACTTACATTCTCAAACCAGGAAGTAAAACACTTGATTTACCTGAAGTCCCACCCCCCCCCACCCCCTCGTGGGTGCTGCTACTCGAGCTGCCTGAATAAAATGGTGAATACATTCATGTAACTCTCACAGCAAAATGCACATTTTCAGCGAGACAATTTTTAGAAAGTAAAATACTACAAAACGGTGGTGCTTAGTGTCTTGCTTCAAACTCTTGCAGCTCGGGGTGTGTGTGTTTGATCTGCATGGGCAGCACAGACACGCTGGGCAGGTCCTGGTGTAACATTGTTACATCACTATGTTACATCAGTCGTTTTCCAAGAGAGGGTGGAGCACAGGATTCAGGAGCATTACTGAGTATTAAGCAAAAAAAACACTCTGGGGGGGTTAAATAAGGAAGAAACATCACCACATGATTAAAAGCTCAAAAAAGGGATTTTGCATCACCTATGACCGTTAAGGTAGATCCAGATTAATGATTATGGACCCAGTGGTTCCTGCAGTGTCTCATAAAGATCTGGGAGCCCATGTTTTGTGTTCAGATAATTATTAAAAATCTGTGTGTGACACTGAGTGTTAATCGTATATCAGAGACAGATACGTGTCTAATGCCCCTTTTCCACCGACAAATCAGCACGGCGCGCTTGAGAGCGGTACAGTATAGCACGGATCAACTCGCTTGAGGCGGTGGAAACATAAAGCGGACGTAAGTGGGGATATGGGCGTGCCCATCTGGCTATGAAAAGTGGCGCGCAAAAGTCTTTGTCCGCGACGTCACAGCGCGTGAAACAACAACAACAATGGTGGATATACATGTGTTTTTGTACTTTGCACTCTGTCTGTGGTTCATTTATGTTGGTTTGATTTTTGGTTCTTGTGGAGGAAGTCGCCATTGTCCAAAGTCAATTGTATTTTAAAATAAAATCTGTATGGTTGCTTGGAGTTTTTTTTTTAAAGCCTTTTGCGGGAGCGCTTCTATATCACACCACGTGAACACCACACACAGCCGGGCCAATCAGGGGCTACCACTACGTAGGTAGTCATGTCACTGGTAGCAGTTTACTGGACCAATCAGCAGACAGGTGGGCGTGTGGGCCCGCTTTGGGTCGCTTTGGACCACCGATGAGGTGGTCTGAAAAAAGAAGCCGGGTTGGCGCGGAATGACACGGTTAAGACCCGAGAAAGGCGGTGGAAAAGGGTCCACAGGGGGCTAAAGTGAACCGAGCCGCACCGTGTTCTGTCGGTGGAAAAGTGGCATAAGTATTTTCAAACATGTCCTGTTTAGATCATTGGGATGTTTTGTATTTATGCAGCAGGTCAGCTTTCACTCAAGTAATAAAATGCACCCTGTCGCCTTTCTTTTTCAGTTTTGAAAGGATTTTAAAGATGTTAAATGCTATTGATGCGTATGAAACACTCAAAGCACTGACCTCTTTATATTGCTCTCATGTTTTACACTCGCACATGCCTTCCAGGTCACTCAGAACCACTGACCATTGTTTTGAATTATTCTGACGTCAACGTTGGTGCATGGAAGTGGTCGGTTCTTTTGTGATCACACTACCTAAGAAGACAGTTTTTGTCATTATGCTTAAATCCATCTATCCTGTGGAGGGTCAAGTGGGTCTTGGAGTCATCAAGTGACAAACGAGGTGCAGACGAACTTTCCAAAGTAGCTTTTTTAATGTTCAAAATTTTTTAGACCTCTGTTATTTTTAGCTCAGTTGAGTTTTCTTTACTATTTTTATGTACCAGACTTTTAATTAAAAAAATAGGAAATTAATGTGCTGCATTAAAAATCCTCCTGTCAAAGTCTTCAGTATTCTGAAAGGACAGATTCATTTTCACAGCCTTAAACTGTGTGTTGTGTTCATAAAGAAGAAACCACAGCTGTAAAGTTGGACTCTGTTGTACTAAGTTGTATTTTCATACAGAATAAATACTCTACATGTCTGTATTGATTTGGTAGAAACAAGAGTTTACAAATTGCTTGTTATGCACGAACGTCGATGATAAAATACACATCTTTACCAGTAATCTTACCCCAAAAGAAGTTCCACAATTCTTACCTCGTCTGGGTTTCAGTGCACTGGCCCTTTAAGAACGCTCCAGAGAAGTCAAGTCCCACAGAGTTGGTAACCAGAAGTAAAGTTGCTGTGCATCCAACATAATACTGAACCTAACCACCAACATGGACGAGCAAAAAAATAAAATAAAATAAAATAAAATAAAATAAAATAAAATAAAATAAAATAAAATAAAGGCAATCAGTTAGATTTTTCTCTCTTTGCCTTATTAACATTTTTAAGACCAATGAATAAAACTGCTGTGGTCTCGCTGTCCAGACAAATCTGTTGATTTTTACTTTGCGCATAACGACTCTCTTCTATAATCCTAGTTTTATTTTGAAGGCATGTTCGGAAGTCGTGCGTGTTGGTTCGGGGCTGTCTGTGTGAGGCGCTCTGACTCCGGGATCATGTTGCTTTGTGATAGTAAGTCATTCCCTGTGGAGAGGCAGAGCTGCTCGTAGGAAACTGAAGGAAGCTGCGCATCTAACAAACTGGACCGGATCTTCTCAGCGCCATGACTTTAAGTTATTTCGGAACTGTTTCGTTCTCTCAGATGAATCAGGCATGAAATGCGTCCCTCTGTGATGTTGATGTAAAAACGGTCCACAGACGCGCGTCCTCTCATCACCTGCGGCTCGCTTTGTGCGGACCATCCGGGGGACTCAGATACACTTTTGATGCCGGTGCTGAGAGGAAAAGTTTCCCAGTGGGATGTTTGAACTTTTGCTTTAATCGTGCAGCAGCAGAGATGCTGCCCGTGGAGTTTGATGCAGATTTCCAGCCATAGACTGGAATTATTCCGCGTGCTGTCGGATCGAGGCTCGCCGGTGCTGCTGCTGCTGGGCAGCGCGTTTCCGTCCCGCTGCATGCTCTGAAGACCGCTACCAACCCGTTCTACCTAATGAAACATCTGAACACATGATGGAGAAAAGTCTGACTCTGGCTCCTCTTCTAGTTTTCTTTGCACTTGGAACTTTGGCGCATGGTAAGTCTGAGCTGGACTAAGCTGATATCCAGTAAAATGATCTTTGTTCGTGTAAAGTTATGAGGCTTTTTTTGTCATGTGTCAGTCAGTGAAGCTTCGAGGAACAGGTAATCCTCATGGATGAGGTCATTCAAAAGGCCACTTAAATCAGCAGACATCAGAATGGCCCACATGCAGCTTTAGTGTGTCTTGCCCATGGGACATGGTGTTCACACCAACATCTGCTCCTCTCAGAAATGGACATTTATCACTATTATCAGGCCCATTAGGTGAAGACACAGGCTTATCATGGGTTCAATGCAACAGCAGGACAAAAACCTTGCCGACTGTCCTGACAGAGCAGAAACACATTTCTCTTGTTGGTTAGATAAAACTGTTTTGGTTCAAAGTCTTCACCGTCTTAAAGTCTGAAATCTACCACATGCATGTGCTCCCACTGCTGGCTTTCTAATGCATGAGAGACAACATGAGACAAAACAAGCCTTCACTCACATTTCCTCAGGCACAGCTGAATGACAAAATATGTTCTTTAATTCTTGTAATAAAAAAAATCCTTATTAAAGATACGATACATTATGTTTCAGCAGAGGATAAGGTCATTGAAATTCTCCAGAGTCACATTTTGCACAATGGTCCTCAGATCTCACATCTTTTCTCAGTCATTATTTAGCTCATTAAAGAGATAACATTTCTGGTTTGCTTAGCTTGAGTGACATATGTAGCCTATCTGACATGGATCAAATCTATATGATATAGAAAATACATCCTTTAGAACATATGTAGACAGATGTCTTGAGTGACATTTAGTTAGCTCAATGCCTGCGGCTTGTCAGTGTACCTGAGTGTTTGTGTTCCCCGCAGCACGGCTGACTCCAGAGGGACAGGATAGTCTTGTGGTGTCTCGTGGCCATGCCAGACTGCTGTGGCTCCCTTTTATAGGCTTGCAAAGTTTGACTATGAATCCAAAGCTGATGAACTCAGCGTCTGTGAAAAGGCTTCTTCAGTGACTGAAGATACTCCTCTGGGACTAAAGGCTGGATTAAAGCTCCATATTTTTACCTTAAAGCACATTGTGACTTTTAAAATAAGCTTTTACTGTTTGACCTCACAACATTTATGCTTTGTTGAAATCTACATACAGATCTGTGTCACATTCTGTCATCAAAGTCAGCTGAAAATGTCTAAATAAATGAGATAAAAAGCTTTTCAGTGGGATAAAAATGTAAGCATCCTCCCTTTCCTCCTCATATCTGATGGACTCATCCTCTCGGGTCTAGAGTCACATTACAGTTCTGGTCTTCAGACTGTTTGGTCAGTAAGGTGACACTGCTGTCTGTCAGTCATCTCCGTCACCATTAGTCAACACAGCACTCTCTCCCCAGTGACCATCAATGGACCATGTGTTTGCCATGTGCTTCAGTGAAGAGACTTCAAGGCGGGGCTATAAACAGCTGCCTTGTTGTCTCACTGAAGTCCCCAAAGAAAGCATGAACCAGATGAAACAGGCCTCACCAAACCCTCATGCCCACACTGTAATTACACTTAGAGCATACAGCTCATTTCCTTTAAGAAGGGAAGGGATGTGGGGCGTAATGTGGCTGAAATTACACAATTACTAAGATGTCTTATTGTTCAAAAGTCTTCCTGCTGTTACTGGTGGTCAGACTTTTGTGCCTGAGACATGCTGTCATCCACAGAGACCTCAGACTAAAGGAGTTTGGTTAGGCTTTTACTGGATTTGTTAAGGAGCTGCTGCAGGATTACACTGAAACATGCAGGAAGCGTCTCTGAACTTCAGGAGATTAGATTTTTATCAGCTGTTTAAAAAGGTCGGTTGACTCAAATTCTAAAAAAGATTTCTGTCTTTAGCCATGCAGATGGCATTGGGTTTAATTCCCTGGAGTTTTGGGAAACCTTCGAGGCAACAATAGAGATGATCCTCCCTTATACTCCCGGCCAGTGTGTGTAATAGCTGCGGTTATCTTTCTGGGAGAAATCCATTCAATGTTTCATGAAAAACGTGCACAGTATGTCAAATGAACATAGAATTGCACATTCAGTTTGTCTGATTGAATTTTCTACAGGATAAAGTCTTAAACCAGATCCAGTTTGTCACTCATCCCTGTAATCTGATCAATATGAACGGCCTCACGGCGGCACAGCAGCGTACAGTAGCTCCTGGTTTTTTATTGACATATTGACAACATGTCTTTTTCCTGCAGAGAGAAAATAAAGAAGCAAAAAAGAATCTATGTATTCATTTTGGAAAACAAACATGTTCTCACACTCTGAGAGAAGCATCCTCCTCCCCCACCTGCCTGCCCATCTGCTCTTTATAGAGATCAATTAGTCTGCCTATAGCTGTGCTGCTGAACATAATAAACCTGCTGAAAAGCATTCAAGGTATTAAAGAATCCTAATTTGTGCTGACAAAAAAAAAAGCTGTCCACAGTAATAAATATCCTCTTCTTCTGATCTAAGTACCAGCACGCTGACAAATGACTTTCTATATTTCCTTCTTTTGTTTTTTTTTTTCAAATTCAGCCAAGATGCTAAATTTAGAAACATGAAATAATACAAAAATAGCTGGAGTTCGATACACTGAGACATATTACTGATATGCATGTCACAGAGCAAGCAGTCTGTGTGTATACATCTAAAATTAGCATTTCCAGGCCCTAAATATCCATTACACAACAGCCTGACGATCTTCATGATGCCTGGATGACAAGTGATATGTGTATAAAAGGAGGCAAAAAGCTATTTTAGTGTTTTCCTACAAAATCAAGCTCCCCCCCCCCCCCCCCCCCCCCCCCCCCCCCCCCCCCCCCCCCCCCCCCCCCACCACCACCATCACCATCAAAAAACCTGATAACAATGTGCTTTTCTAGATTGAGCAGCAACAATGAGAATATGATGGGACACCAGAGAATCAGTGAAAAAAGTCTTTTAGTGACCTGGAACTCTTTTTAGTTGTGGGCATTGACAGAATTATTCAACTCTTCTGACTGCTTAAAGGTCTCAGACAGATACAGCCGCTGTGGGTGTGTGTGTGTGTGTGTTTGTGTGCGTGTGTGTGTGTGTGTGGGTTTGTATTTCTGACCTCTTGAGGACCAGTTTCCTGACTTTTACTATCTTTCTGGGGTCCGAGGGTTCTTGTGGGGACCGAAGCCTGGTCCCCATGAGGGGGACTCCCCTTTTTAGGGTTAGGGGTTAGGTTTATAGGTATGGTGTGAATAGAGTTTTAGTTAGTCTTAGGGTTAGTTATAGATCAGTAATGGTTAAGGTTAGGAAAAGGGTTTGGGTTAGGCATAAATCTAGTTACTAAAATCAATGGAAGTCAATGGACGGTCCCCATAAGGATAACAAAACAAACTNTGTGTGTGTGTGTGTGTGTGTGTGTGTGTGTGTGTGTGTGTGTGTGTGTGTGTGTGTGTGTGTGTGTGTGCAGGCTGCATGGATAACCCCCACCATTAGCTTCAATGATTTTTAGGAGCACCATCTTTTTTGTTGCTGATCATTTTACACTGGAATGGACATCTTAGTTTGAATTAAACCTGTTGTCCCACTGTGTCCCACTATGTGCTGCTGTGTCCCACTGAGTCCTGCTGTGTCCTCGGAACAGAAGGAAACTCGACTCTTTAAAGCTAGATATTGTATTCTGGGTTGTCCTGTAAGAGTCAGTCATGCACAGTTAAGTAGAGTTACAGTAATAGCTGAACAAGACCATAATAATGTTCTTGACATTTTTATACAAGCAAGTTTCTAATAGAACTAATTGTCCATTTCAAATGTATTTTTTGCATGACTTGAATTAGGACTGCTTCTGCTACAACTAGTGGTAATATGTATATAACTAGTCAGTATCAAGATGATTTATGATCTTGTAGACAAGATCAACTGGTCAGACGTGTGTCACTGTCAGTTAATCAGTTGCTGTTTGTGTATTTTCCAAACCCTGCTTGTCCTGACCTGAAATGTGGTTCTGTTTGGCTGTCATTGGGTCAAAACTCAGCACACCTGGTCCATCATGGGGCCAACACAGAGACACAAGAGTTGTTTAGCATTTTTAACATTTGATTTGATTAATTAACTGGACATTAACGGTGATAAACATAAACATATCAAGCAGACAGTGTTTATGGTGAACCAGGAGATGAAGAATTTCCTTTACTGTTATGATGAGGGTTCTGGTTTAAAAAATGAACTCTCACGCTGTGGCAGCATGACCCAGTTAAACACATACTGCAGTTATCTGAGGATCAACTTTGGACAAATGGACATGAACATCATCAGTCAAGACCTGACTTTAATGTCTAAAGTGAAATCAGTTACACCTGACCTGAAAATAATGAATAAGGATTTGAAACACATGCCAATGCAGTGAAGCTCAGATCTTTGAACAGATGGGTTTCATACAGTATAAACAGGCACTGAATTATCACATTCTCTTAAAGCATTATAAATAGAACATATAACTTCTGCAGTTACAACGTGAGAATTCAATCATTTCTGCTGTTTCTGGTTTATATGTTTTTGTTCTATTAGCTTTTGAGAGAGAGCTTTATTTTATTGTTATGTGATCATTCAAATTCCTTTTTAAACATTTTCTGACATAAATAAATGTCTGGAAGTACTTTGCATCTTCTTGCAAGCACCCAGGATCTGGCTGTAGTTCTTCATGTGTGTGCAAACAGTTAAACAAAGCTGCAGCTAAAAGCTGAGTAGCACTTGGTGAAAGACTTGATGTTTTAAATAGTTTCCAGAGATCAGAAAAATCTCTGTCCATCTCTTTACTTTTACACTCTCCTGCTCACAGAGAACGAAAGAGCTTTGGGCTTCTGTATGGGGTAAGATTAGTGTCAAAAAGACGTGTATTATGATTAATCGAAGATTCATGCATAACTAGTAATTTGTAAACTCTTGTTTTTACAATTCATATACAAACGTGTAGAGTATCTATTGTGAGAATACAACTTAAAAAGTTAAAACGTCAAGAATTCAGAATTACAAAGTCTAAATTTATAGTTGTGGTATGTTCTTTATGAACACATCAATGTAATATTCCGGAATAGCGCTACAACTGGTGGCAGCTTGTTGCAGTAGCTCTGTGACTTTGCTAGCACTTGCTAGCATATTTTTTGTTCTTTTTGAGTATTGCTTGCTAGTTTTTTCTTCTGGAAATATTTTTTAAATACTTTTCTTCTGATTTGGATGCTGTGCTGATTGAGTATTTTGCTTGATTTGTCACTTTTTTGCCACTTGTTATGATGCGTAACCATGGCAACAAGAGACTTGTTTACAAGAAAGAGCAGCTAACTGACATTTCTAAGGCGGAAATAATCCTCAAATTGAAACTCTGGATCCCTGATGAGCTCAAAAGAAGAAGACGTGGATGCAGAGCAGGAGCAAAGTGAAGAGAGAGAAAGAGGAAGTTTAAACCTTCACTTCCATCAGTCATATTGACAAATGTGAGATCTCTTTACTAACAAAATGGATGAACTTGAATCTCTGTTGAAGACCCAGCCAGAGTATCAGGAATGCACCATCATGTGTTTTACTGAGACATGGCTAAAGGAACATATCCTGGACTCCAGCATGTCTCTGTCTGGCTTCAAACAATACGGGCAGACAGAGATTTGAAGAGGAGCAGCAAAAGAAGAGGAGTTTGTCAGCTGATCAGATCTGCATTTACCTGTTGGGGTGGAGCATCAGAGCAAGTGACATGAAGAGGCTGAACAGATGGATAAGGAGAACTGATTCTGTCCTGGAGACTGAACTGGAGTCTCTTGAGTTGATTGTCCAAAGGAGGATGAAGAACATGATGGAAAACCCTCATCGTCCTCTTCAGAACACAGTAACTCAACAACAGAGTGTCTCAGTCAGAAGATTCTTCATAATCTGCTGCAGCACAGACCGTTACAGGAGATCCTTCCTGTCCACAGCTAGAACCCTCTACAATGGCTCCCAGAAGAAGAACTGAGCTACAACAACACTTAATTTCCCTTCGGGTATTAATAAAGTATTTTTGATTTGATTGATTATGATTGAAGGCTTTGTATATGAATCTATCCTTTGAAAACTGTGATGGGATCACAGGCTTGACTTGCAGTCAAAGGTAGCCTGCATGGAGTTTGCATGTTCTCTTCATGCGTGTGTGGGTTTTCTCTGAGGACTCCAGTTTCCTGTCACAGACCAAAAATATGCATGATAGGTGACAGACACCAGCTCCTGCCATCAAGAACAGAAAGGTAGAGAAAATAGATGGGTCGAATTTCTGCAGTTAGCATCCATACTGTGTTATCTTTTGTCTTTGGAAATTAGTAAACCCAAATTATGTCCTGATTTCCATTTTTATTCACAAACAGCTTGACTGACTACAGGGTTGGGTCAAATTACACTGTTGTCTCATTAGTGTTTGACCAACTAGCTTACAGAAGTGGAGACTTCCCATTAGGGTCATTAAGCAGTTTATTGCCTTTGAAATTGGCATTAAATTGAAAAGAATAAGAAAGAAAAAACTAAGGAACTCAGAGTGGCGTGTTTTTTTTGGAAACATTGCTTTTTATTTAACCAATCATATATAATCAAAATAACATGTCAGTTTCAGAAATAATGTTCCCCAACAATACTGATGAGACAGCCAGCTCATTCTTTATGTTCACAGAGTTTCACTGTTTTCCAACATTTCCAGAGTTCTCTGTGAAGCAGTGACAAAACTGTGCTGCACGGTGAAGAGGAAAAGCCTGTGGGTATTGCTGCAGCTGTCACTACGCTGACTGTGTTAGCAGGTTGGAAATATTTGTGAGAGGCTGACACTTGAAAGCACAGTGTGAGATCAAGCTAACTGATAATGGATCATTTTCAGTAGCGCTGTATCAGGATGATTGTATGGTGACGGGATGTTGACAGACAGTGTCTGGGACTGCTGTCTGAAACTGACAGGGACAGCAGTGACACTCACTAGTTTACCTGTTATTTTGTGATGCCAGTGTTGATATGACAGACATGTTCAGTTTAGCAGCTATTTGTTTTGTTGTGTTTTTTTGTGTCTCCCCTGGTTGATTGATCGTTGATGAGGTAATTAGAGCGTTCTGTCCTCATGTTGTCATGTTGAGTGTTAATTATCTCAGAAATCAAAAGCATCTGCAGTATTTGTAGAATCAACAGCAGCTGGCATTAATCTCACATCTTACTCCTCTCAGTCTTCTTCTTTACATCAGTTCATCCACTTTCTGCCTTCATTAAAGATGGAAATTTGTTCAGTTGAGTATCTACTTGTTTTTTTGTAATCAACTGGCTGGTTTCATTAGCAACAATTACAGTTTAGTTAATTTCATTTGTTTTTCCGCCATGTTCTATTATTAGTTTCATTTACCATTACTTTTAGTCACATTATCATTGCTTTTTTCACATGCATGCAATGGATTATTTTACTGAACAATGTTTATCAAAAAAAATCTTATTAGTCTCCCTTTGCACTCATCACTTGTTAATTTTTCATACATGATCAGTCAATGTTTGAGGTGAAAAGCAAACATTTTAAAAACTTAATCTATGTTCCTGTGAGTTATGGACTCAGTTCTGGAAGTCCCTGTCTCAACCTTTAAGCTGAGTGACATGTGTGATCAATGTGGTCAGACTGATTGCAACAGGTTGAACTGGACTGACTCCAGTAGTCAATCCGTTGTAGTTTTAGTCATTGCATATGCAGTGAAGACTTTCTGAGAACGTTAATGAAATCCGTCCAGTTGTTCATTAAATAATTTGCTAATGAGAATCATCTCAGATATGCATCATTACATCACGTAAAGCAGTTTTTAAAATGCATGTTTCATCTTCCCTCTAGTGTATTCTCCATCTATGTATGGAATATCAGTGCAGGAAGACAGTTTATTAAAGAGGCCATTTCATACACATTTCAGGACTTTGTGGTTATTTCTTAAGTGTTAACCAGTAATATGAAACATTTTATATCTAAAAAACCTCAGGAAACACTTATTAACAGACCTTTCAATCTGTCTGCGTTAAAATTCGGGTGGTTCCGGCTCCTTCCATCAGGCTGCTTCGTCAGGCTTTGGCAGCAGCTTGTTCATTTTCATTATTCGAATTTGCTGGACTCTGATTGGCTAACAAACTAGCCTATGAGAGCAAGGTATATTGTTTCCTGCCCCCCTGCGCATGGCAACGTCAGATGTCGTGTCTTCCTATTTTCTACGTTTTATGCTAACAGCTTTTAGCCAGCAGCATGCTAGGCGTGGTTTCAACTGCGGGAGCTGCTGAATACTAACGAACAAAGGAGTTGTGATGAAACAGATACAGGCCGTTTGGACTCGAGAGAACTCGGGTGTTATCGCCACCTGCGCAGTTTGAGAGATTAAAAATGAAAGAGAAGTTGTTGACCTGTTTTCACACCCACTATGAAGGTAAGAACACCTGTAGAGCTAAAATATTCAACAGAAACCTCAGAAAAATCGTTTTTAATGAAATGGCCTCTGTAAACACACATTTAGGAGTTGTTTCATAAGTCCTTTACACAGATGTTTAAAACAGATAAGTCCAGTTTTAAAATGGGATTTCAGACCCCGTTGTTACAACTTAACAATGCTAACTTACATTTACAATTGTTAATGAACAGTAGAAATTATCATAGAGATATCAGGTGGCAATATTAATATAAGTAACAATGTTTATAAACAGATCTGAGAACAATATTCAACTGACAACTGAAACCGTCAATTCAACTCTATGTGGTGCATTAGCCAGCAATCACAGCACGACTGGTGATAATAAAACAAGCAGCAGGAAGTTGAGTGATGATGAGCTCTTGTATTTCCACTACTAATTTGACTTTATATCAGGATTGAGCCTCTGTGATTTTATTGATTTGTCTTGTATAAAGCAGATGACTGTCTTTAGTTTTAATATTAAAATGTTGCACGTCTTTTATTTTGCATTGTTCAACCCTGGTAAAAGGATTCTTATCCTTTTGTCCAGCAAAGTTCTGGTGTTTTCAGTCATTCAGTGGTCAATTCAAAACATAAGAAAGCTCTGGCTCCAGAGTTCGGAGACATTTCTCTTATAAATATATAGGTGTGATAAATAACCGCTAATCACTTTTTCAAAGAGACGAGACGAAGAACTGAAAACAAAGAAAGCTTGTCCATTAAACATAGATCATGTGATTCTTTGACATAAGCTGAAGGATCTATAGGAACAGAGGAGGTCCTTGAAGCACAACATATCACTCAAAGATTTCTCCCACCTTGGATTTACATTGCTGATAGGAATGCTTGTCTGATTTTGGTTAATCGCTGCTGAGTGAAAATCATCTCACAAATCTGTTGCTCAATAAACTACAGGCGTCTCTGCTCCCCTTGTCATTGATTAGCTTGGGTTTTGCAATTTGAGTTTTTTTATCAGTATCAATATTTTTTCCTAATAAGCTATTTTTGGGTTGCACTTGTACATTCTTGTAATGGACCCCATATTCTGCAGTCACTATACACTTACAATATTACAGCCATTCACTTTACAGTTACATTATTTTAGTTAATTATCATATAGGTGTATCATAAATGGTTTCTTTCAAAGACCAAATACATAAATACTCTAAACTTTAATAGATGAGATGAGATAAATCTTTATGTCATTTTTATAATGAACAACAAAATTGAATGTACAGTCAACTCATTGTGAGATAAGATTAAAAAAAAAATAATAAAAAAATAACAAAACTTAGAGAAAAAGAGGACCAAAGTTGTTGTTATGCGGGTACAGATGAAAAGACCTCAAAAGTTAAAGGAACTATGAAGGAGCCTATTGCATCACCTTACTCCTCCAAACATCTTCTCTTTTTCCTTTTATCACATTCAACTGTAAAAAAAAAAAAAAAATCGTACAAGGAGTGGGAATATATATTAAAGCTACAGCTCCTGTTCTTTTTTCTTTAACAAGCTCTTTGGAGAAGTCAGTGGAGAAAATTGATGATTGTTGCTGGTGAGTTATCTGGCATCGCATCATACTTTATGGATGCTCTAATTACTTTCTTCTCTTTTTTCTTTATTTCTACACCAAAAGTTAAATGAGAAAATGTGTTTTGGTTTACAAAGAAAATAGTTCAGGTTAATTATCTTTCATGTAATCGATTTAGATGCTTAATGTTTTCTTTCACCAGTGTTTGATAATTTGTATGAAAATATGATGCTGAATGTGAAAAACACATTTAAAATCTTAAGTTCTTGTCAGAATCTCCTTGTAAAACATTTTGCTGCCCCCTCAGACTTGTTTTTGTTGTTGGAACTAAATCACAGCTTAATCAGCTCCCAAGGCTCTCAGCCTTGTTTTACCAGAAGGGACCTTTGTGAGTAAAAATAGTCTGTCAGGCATGAACGTTGGTTCCTGTTGGACCAGAAAAGACTCCAGTATTTGTTCTGCCTTGACATCAAGCTGCGTCAGTCTTGTCAACTTGCCCGAACATTCAGCCAAACCTCATTTCAGCCTTTGCCAGCGGAGGAGGTCATTTTCTGAGGGAGCATGAAATAGAGGTTTGATTGGAAAGGGCATTTTTTAAGTTGCAGTGGGAGTAGAAATCTTTTGGTCCCTTTTGTTGTGATCCACACTTTTCAAAGAGCATGAAAAAGCAGTTTTAACCTCCCTACCTTTATTTGGGATGAAAACACCCAGTTTCCTATTTGATCGCTGATCCTACCTATTTAAATGCTTAGGACCACCAGCTCAGGTTCAGCTAAGCAAGTTGTTCCCTCATGGCTGGCACTTTGTATTCTCATGTAGGCGCCTCATTTTTTTTTTTGTGCCCACAGGGTCAAAGAGTAGGAGGCAGTGGGCTTAGCACTCAAGCTTGCCTCCCTCACTGCAGCCAATTTAACTTTGAATGAACATTTGCACATCAATTCCTGTGGATTTGGTTAAATCAAGACGAGGAGGAGGAGGATGTATCAACACTAAAAAACATCAACATCCGTTAGAGGAAAACCAATAGGGAACAAGAATAACAGATGAGTAAGAAATAGGAAAATTATTGCATTTCCTTTGATCACAAGGAAGCAGCATAGCAGAATTTCTCTGTCAATATTTAGTCACTTATTTAAGAATCTGAGATTAAAAACCTGATTTACAAGCGTGTCCTGGCCAAGACAGGCAGCAGCTCAACCTCAGATGTAGGTTTGGTGCTGGTATGGGAGAAGACCAAGAACAGATTTGTAAATAAGATATTATTAGTAGTTTGATATGTGAAAGGACAAAGCAGTTTAACCAACCGAGAGTGTAATGTGTATTAATATGTACGAGTTTTAAAGTAATGAGCTCCACTGCATCAAGAGCATGTAAACATTGTGAACATCAAAACATAATAATTACATCTCCATAATCTTATAAAAGCATAAAAATTGCAGATACACATATATATTTTTCCTCCAAAGAAACCAAAGAAAGACGTGACTTGATTGTAAAGAAGAAACCCAGTTTTGACTTCCGATGGTTTTTTTTTGTTTTTTTTTACATATTTGTGGTTCAGTCAGTCAGTATCTGTACCCACTTCTTCCTGTTCAGGGTCACATGGAGCTGGTGTCTATCTCCAACAGTCATTAGGTGAGAGGCGGAGCTATGTCTGGATAGGTCATCAGTCTATGGCACGGCCACGTATAGACAGACAATATCTCACTCACATCTAGGGACAATTTAGAGTCGCCAATTAACCTCAAGCATAGTTTTGGTCTGTGTGAGGAAGCTGGAGTCCCCAGAAAAAACCCATGAACCCAGAACATGCTAACTCCACGCAGAAAGGATCTAGCCCAGTTTCAAACCCAGGACCTTCTTGCTGCATCAGTGCTACCCACTGTTTCACCGTCCAGCCAAAGAGCAAATCATCAATCAGAATTGTCCAGATCCCTGAGGAGCACCTTTGGTTCCAGAGTCAATCCTTCAGAAAAACTATTGAAAGAAAGTTGGGAGTGATTCCTTTAGTTTCACACACTGAAATCTGTTTTAGAGATAGTTTTCAAATCACTGGTTGGCATGTTCTGAGAGTCTAGTACTGATATGTTTTTGCTTTAAGGGTCAATGTCTAGTTGTCCAGAACCTCAATAAAATAATAAAATAGAATCATTTTAAGGTTGCTGTCTTTGTGCTGTGCTTTATTCTTAAACCAGACCAAAAGTTGGATAACTTTATAAAAGTGATTAGATTGTCCTTTATTGGTTTCATAGACTTCAGCAGTAGCAGATAGTTTTCATCTGAGTTTGAAGGTGTTTGGGTCTGCAGAGTCTCTTCAAATCAACAGAGATCAAAGGCAGATTTATCAAAAGAAGTCATCTTGTTTGTGCCTGATGAGGTTAAATATATGTGTCATAGATGTCATCGTAAAATTGCTGCTGGTTTTCTAAAGTAGAGCTTTAAGATATTTTGATCATTTGATTTTCTGGAATCCAGAATATTTATGGCTTTTTTTAAACCTAGAACTGAGACCGGACTAGAATTGACAGAATAATTTGTCTTATTAACGTCAACAGGGACAGCAATAAGAGAGTCATCATCACAAATAATAAAGGAATCATACAGTGAACTGGAAACAATAAAATGCTCATTAAAGCAGCCAAGCATCTCAGGCTTATTATCAAGTTTCTGACTATCTTTAATGATGCATGGAGAGAACTTTCAACTATTATTATTTCCATCTAATTATTCAATCTTCCAGAATTTTTAAGGATTATTAAAATTATTCTAGGTTTCTGTTATAAAATAAAAACAGCCTTAGCTTTTCTCATTAGCGCTGTGCAGTGCCACTGTATCAGCTAAGTTTTTAAAATAAAATGTGGGGAAAAAAGTGAAATATCTTGGGCACACGATGACCATGAGCTCAGCTTAGCCTTGATTTATTTGCTAAGCCAGAGCATGGCCTAATCTTATTTCTTTACTACAACTCACCACAGAGTGAGGAAGAGTGTAGTGTTTGATGTATTGCTGTAGTCTGATTTACTTCTAATTCTGTCACATAAATATAAAATACTTGTATTCTCTTTTCTACATCTTAAGCCCTGCTGAGACTGAGATCCCTCCATGTTTTATGTCCTCTCCCTGCACGGATGTTGTTCAGCCAGTAGTTTGATCCATTATCTGCTGATCAGCAACAGGATGTGGCTAATGACATTTCCTCTGCTACTTTACTGCATTTATTTATTAGCTTTATATATGGATGGATGGATGGATGGATGGATGGATGGATGGATGGATGGATGGATGGATGGATGGATGGATGGATGGATGGATGGATGGATGGATGGATGGATGGATGGATGGATGGATGGATGGATGGATGCTAACCGTCATCTGACACCATCTGTGTTTGGAACATAGTGTCCGAGCATGAAATGCAGTAAATGCAGATTTAGTGCTGAAGGCACATTTGCATACGTACATTCAAAGCTTTGTGGCAGAAGAAAAGCACTTAACAGCTTGTCAATCAAAACAAATAGCTTTTCAGAAAATTCTGTTAAAAAGAACATTTCACAGAGCAGTTTTCTGAGCTCTTTGTTAGCGCCCAATCCTTCAGCTTTTGTTCACATTTATTTATACTGCATTCATTCTGTATTGTTTTTGTATTACAAACCTTTTGCCTAACAGCAACATTAAGATCACATCGTTAATCAAAAGCTGCGGACAAGTGCACATTAATTTCATTGACTTGTGACTTCTCGGCAGAGTTTTATAATATCTGGATAATTGAAATGGAATGTTTTAAGTGTCAGAAAATGTGCTACATCACCCAATGTTGTCATGGTAGTTTTAATTGTAAACATATGTTAGAGATAAAAAATGTATTCATTTGACTGACAATGTTTTCGGGCTCATAGACACTTTAAATGTGAAAATGTGGCATCTTTAAAGATGACAACAACATGACACCAACATACTAATAAAAAATGATGTCCATTCTTATACTGTCTGGGTTTAAGCTGGGTTTAAGTTTGGTGTGGATTAATGGCTTTTTGCTCTGATGTTTCTGACTTTTCAAAGAGAGTAAATCTTCTTAAGGATGTAAACCTACTGGTGTTGGTAGTGAACTAAGACTTGAGTTGTCCGGGTGGGGGGTTGGGACTCACTGGTCTGTTTGTAGCAATGGTTCTCTTTATTTTTGTTTTATTAGCAGGAAACACAGATCCATTTGTACTTTAACAGGATGTGAAAAATCTTTGCTTCAGCACTTTGCCAGCCTCTATTATTGAAAAGACGTCGCAGCAGGAATTCGTCTCCCTGTAGCTGTTTTGTTCCATTTTTTTCCTCATTCATTTTTTTGTGCAGGTTTTTGATGCTCACTGTGTCTCTGTCATCTTCTCAAGTTTCTTTTTTTTTTTTTTTCTTATTGCACATTTCTTTTCTTAGAAGCACTTTAAAATGATTTGACAGTAATTTATTCCATGTATGTGATCCTCAGTATGGTGAAAGCGACATTAATATATAGATATATGTGTTTATGCACACACACTCACAGTTTGCTCCGCGGCAGTATTCAGTTGTTCAGTGTGTCAGTTTGATCTCTCCGGGTAGGAGAAGAGAGTTTGTTCTGATGAATTACTGGAATGAAATTAATTACAACAAACTTATCTTTGCTTGACTTTTCTGGCAAAAAAACCCCAAAAACATTTCTGGATTTATAGCAGAGAAATTCAATAGTTTTTAATTAAAAGATTTGCACAGTTTAATATGAAACAAGGTCATTAATGCAAATCAACCTCAGCATGAATAATCTGGGTGCGAGATGCATATATGTGAAATGATTTACATGAAATTATTTTAGAAAAAAAGAATCTTTGACAACAGCTATGTTTTTAATTTCAGTGTGCTTTCAGTTGACTGAATGTAGCTCAGATGTTCAGCTGCTGCTCTGTGAGAAAAGTAGATGAAAAAAAAAGCACGTGCTTCATTGGACAGCTCTACTTTTTAGGAACTAAATAACTTCACCCTCCCAAAACAAAGCTAACATCATCTGTTCAAGAATGTTTTCATCCAGGATGATTTGGTGCTTTCAATGTTTGACTACACAATCATGTTGAACAGTTTTGTTCATGGAAACTAAATCCCGACATCAGATGATCATTTGTCTTTGGAGCTGTCAGTGTTTACAAAAAGCACGAAGAAACTTTAAATAGCATATTTAGTTCCTGAAGAATAAACTAGATGGGTGTTAAAAAGAGGCAGTTCCAATTTATAACCCTTTTATGAAGAATATTTAAACCTAATGGTGTTAGGATGTAGCTCCATCCCTCAGCTGGAACATCATTTTAGGACATTTTTCAAATTTATTGCAGATGGTCACATAATTTATTAGCAGACAACATTTTAGAGATCAAAGTTATTGAGTATTTAATATTGGAACAACATCAAAACCAGGTATATCTGTTTATATCAGATGGTCTGATGCTTTTAAAGGCATGTTCTAATCCACAGGGGGACATTTCTACCACAGCCCCCTGTGGCCCCAAGGGCCAAGGGATCAGTGTAAAGCTAAGAGTCAAGCTAACACTAGAGGCTTGCTTTTACATCATGTTCCATTCAATAGGAGATACTGAATGTTTCCCTTTGAATAAGGTCTTCATGTAGATGGGAAAAGGATCCACCCTCAGTGGACATCAGATGTCTCTCACACAAATCCTTCCAGTTTTGGTCAACCCCTATCAGCAGTAATTTATGTTTTCTTCGTGCACTTCTTGTCAAACACATTCCAACTTTGAGACCAGATTCTTACAGCATCCCTGATGCTTTATTAGTTCACATGTATCTTTGAAAGTAGCTGCTAGTGTATCGTACACAGGAGCTAATAAGCCCTTAGAGGGTCCAGCCAGTCATATTAGAAAACTCTCTTGACATGAGCTGTCAGACTCCAACTGTCTCTTAAAGCAGATTCGAGTTTCTCTTTTCCTGCCTCATCTTCATCTGTTACATATGTCTGGGCTCATTTTGAGTTGAGTAACTGGGGAATACTGCCCATCTTGAAAATTCAAATATCCTTCAGATATGTGTCATTGCAGTCAGTGTCTATCATGTGGATCTGTACCATTGTACTGTCATATTAATGTGCAATCTGCGGCTACACAAAGGGAGCTTATATAAAGGTCAGTGTTGTCAGAAGAGAGATTTAAAGCCTCTTCTTTCTTACTGTGGTTACAGTTTCTTCTATTTCCTCAGCAGAGCTGAATATTTGTACGAATTCTCTGATTAGCGCATCAGTGTTTCTGTTTTTTTGTTGTCTCTCGACAACAACTTTATTATACTTGAAAACTCTGTTCACTTACCAGGATAAATAAAAGTTATTATTAATGTTATTGTTTTGACTGTTTCATAAAACCAACATTTTCTTTGGTGGCAGCTGCATCATGTTGCTCAGTGGTTTCTACTTGCACATTCTTCTGATGATATTTAGCTCAGTCCTACAAAATGTTCTCGTCCTCTTTAAAAGCCTTTTGTTTTTTCTTTACATTTCCACATGACTCGTTCCAATCGGCTCGTACTGTAAAATTTATAAGGAAGCTCTTAAAAGCTGTGTCCTGCTGAGCTCTAACCACAGAGGCTCGTTTCGTACTCTACCTCGTAGTTAAATAGTTTGGCTTCAGCTTAAGGTCTGCAAAGGAGGAGAACTTTCGAAATGATTCATTTACAGGAGATCAGACTTGTAAACAGGACTAGTAATTGAGAAAGCTATTGAATCACCCATCACTTAGTTGAGTAATCAGATAGACGTGTGCTATGCCACTTGTTTCCAACCTTGATTGATTAATTGATTGATTATTACAAGTGAAAATGTCTCTGAAAGGTGTGTAAAGCTAAATCTGATTTTTTTTTAATTAAAAGAGAATATAAAGTAAACAATTGTTCTTTTTGACAATTCAAAACTTTTTCTTTGTGTTTTTCTACAAATTTTGTTTGACACTCAGTAAGATTGAAGGCAGCTGAGTGTTTTTGTTTTTTTTTTAGAAATCCACCAACAATTCATTACTCATTTTAGAAGAACATAAAAAAACTGGACTTAATTACGTCAGAAAGAGATTATTTTGCACATGGATTTTCACTCATAAGCTCATTATGAAGTTCTGTAATTGTCTGCAAAACCTAATTTATTCTTTAAGAAAATCAGTGTGAAAAGATGCTTTAAAAGTGTTTAAAGAGGTGATGAAGTGCTGACAGGTGAGTCGTGCTGACGTCTGTCATTCATGTTGCTCTGCTGTAGTCAACTATTACTGTAGCGTTTTATCTTCTCGGTGCAGCTTGCAGCTTTTTGGCATTCTTAATGTTTTTCACCGAGTTTCTTTTTGTTAATTTTTGTTTTTCTTCATCACACAGAAGACAGTGTGATCCGACAGGAATAAGTGTCCACTTGAAACAGACGAACATTGAGACAGATTTTGTAATTGTGTGATTTGAGTCACTTGATGAATCATTTCAGCTCCGTGTGTAAATGTCAAAACTGGAGAAAGTGTTACGGCTCGTTATTATTTTGTGTTTGTTGGACTCTGAGATGGATTGTAATATTTAACATAGTGTACGGTCCATATACAATGAATATTATATATTTATGTAATTCAACTCTCTGCTGTACTCGTTATGAGGTAAATAATAGTCCATTAGTCGTGATCTTAGTCTCTTCTTTTTGGCTATGAGACAACAGAATGAAACAAACAGTGAGTTAAATGTGAAGCGTTTTCTCTAGATTTGCTTTTCCAAATACTCAGTGGAACTGAATCAAGTGCATGTGCACAGTTCCTGTTTCTAAAAGAAGTGGCATATTTTATAGTTTCTTTAGTGGAGGATGATGATAAATCTATATGTTTTTGATCTGCATCAGTGACTCCATTTTTTTTATATTTGTAGGAGCCATATGTTTTTTGTTTTATTTTTTGTCTGCATAGCTGAGAGTGGAGGCTTGGCCTCAGAGGATTGGTTGCTTGTAGAAGCACCAGCCTATTTAAGCTGATACAGATCAGATTCAGGTGTTGTTGAGACAAACAATTTTTTACTGTGTGGCAAGAAATGTGGCTGTAAACCAGACTGTGTTGACTTATTGGGGCAAGTAATGTAAGAATCAACATAAACCATCGTTACTATTGTAAGTGGATCATGGACATAAACATCATCAAACTAAAATATTACAAGCTGCAAATCATTTAAGCACACGTAAAGACCACCACCGTATCAGTGACCAGGAGCGCCAGTGTATAGGGCATTGGGGCGACTGTTCAATATTGATGAAATTTCCTATAGTGAAATGCTTGTGACATTTTATAAAATCTGCAGAGATACTGTGTAAAAACGGCCCTTTGCACTGTAAATTACACATAAATGAGATATTTATGTTAAATCCTTAACTACACATCAAGGAACGTGGTTTTATTGCTGAAAGTCATTTTCGACAGAGCTGCTGTTTGACTTAAACAACGATCAACTTCAGTATATCCAGATGTGTTTGTTTCCTTAGAAACTTGTTTTCCTCTGTTTTTTGGGAGAGCAGATCAGACAGACTATGTCTCCATCAGCGAGCAGCACTTCAGATGAGGTTTTTAATCCCTTGAAATTGTACAGAGGATTTGTCGGTTGGAGGGCAGGAGTTCTGGCTGCTTTTCTTATCAGCTGTTATCAGTAAAGTTAGGGCCTTTGTGGTTTTGAGGAAAACAATACCCGTGCCAGAGACACATCGTCATCTGACTTCCCTCAGGTGATGATGAACCCAGGAAACATGCTGATTGAAGATTATCCAAACCAAAGAAACCCAAACAGCTGTTGGTTTGTAGGTTGTTTTGTTTGTCCTTTGGCCGTTCAGCTTGCTCACAAATTACTACTCTACTGATATCAACTTGTATTGCTATTATTAGCTGTACAAGCTGAAGTAAATACATTCATCTACACAGTATTTTGTTCCTAAAAACATCTAAAACATGGTGTTTACTGATAAGGTTGGACGGCACCATGGATCATTTTAATATTATTTTATTTATTGTGTGGCCTCATCAGGGCAGCTGTAGCTGCAATATGTAGTTTATCACCACCAAAACGTGCAGGTGTGTGAAGAGCTTTGGGAGTTTGACCTAAAAATGTGCCATACTAGTACAAGTATGTCATTTACCATATTTTACTCCCGTGTCTGTGGTGACATTCCAGTTTAGTTTTCCGACCCTGAATTTGGAAATTCCAACATCTGAGTCCAAATGAAACACAACATTAAACCCAAACTATGTAAGTTATGATTCATTGGTTAGTCAGTCTAACTGGTTGTTAAAGTGAGCAACATTTTAAATGTGTATGTGATACAGGAAGAAGACTTCTCTATTTATTCAGTTTTTATCTTGTTGGATTCATAAACCCCTGCAGCAGTTTCTAGCTGTGAATGTTTTCAATGTGCAAAGACGTGGATTACACGTGTAAGCAGCTGTGAAAGAATGGTGTTAATGTGATGATGAACAATGATGTTAGTATAAGACCAGAATGGTCCATTAGCCTAGTGGGAAGGTAAAACCAGTCTAGAATACTCGGGGGTTTACAACAACAATCACCCCTGAAACAAATCTCCAAAACCCTGGAGAGACCTGCAGGAAGTTCTACTAGAGCCTGACTTCACAATGAATTCTACTAACGTGTTGTCATTCAAGCTGAAGATATCAAACATGCATGAAACCACATTCACATCAAGAACTTGATTTAGAAACACAAAAATGTCTGTTTATTTGAACTTTGGTGTTTCAGCTATATAGTGATGCAAAACATGCAGAATGCATCTTTACCCTTGTTGTTGTTTGCTGTCCCAGGATTTTATAGTTCATCTAACCAAAGTTTCCACTCCCATCATATTTTTCTTCCACTGCCAGATCTTGTTACGCTCCTCTTTAACCCTTTAAATATTGTAAACCTGTGATTCATTCATGGGTCAATATGAAGAATCTAAAACATTTTTTACCATTCAGCATTAGTAAGTACTTGTTAGATGAGTTTAGCAACTGTCAGGAAAACAGTCAGTACTTTTATATACTTTTTATTGTCCATGTTTTAAATCACAGATCTATACACTGGCTTATCGTAGTTAGAGTAACTCCATGTCTTTTCTGTGGTGTTGCGTTTCCTTCAGGTTCTCGACCCAGGTTAGAGGATGCTGCCCCCCGGATTGTCGAACATCCTTCTGATTTGATTGTGTCCAAAGGAGAGCCGGCCACCCTCAACTGTAAGGCCGAGGGCCGACCCACACCGACGGTGGAGTGGTACAAAGATGGAGAGCGGGTTGAGACGGATCGAGAAGACCCTCGATCCCACCGGATGCTACTGCCCAGCGGTTCCCTCTTCTTCCTGCGAATTGTCCACGGAAGGAGAAGTAAACCCGACGAGGGTGTTTACGTTTGTGTGGCCCGTAACTACCTTGGTGAGGCAGTTAGTCGCAATGCATCACTAGAGGTGGCAAGTAAGTGCCTTTGATCTTTTTGGTGTCGTGGCTTAGCTGCTGAATGTGTGTGTGTGTGTAAACGATGTTCAGGGATTTAAGTGTAAAATGAAAGAAATCAAAGCGTGTGCATGAAGGCTTTACACTTGAAAGTTTCAGAAGTTCACAGAAATCCAGAGCAGTGAAGAAAATCTCTCACCTAATAAAATAAATTCACCAAAAATTATCCAGTGTGCAAAATCCTTAGTAAGATAAAGTGGAGGAGATTGTAAAGCGAAAAGATAAAGATAACATATGTCAAATGTTTTAGCTTATAAAAAGGGTTTTAATTCATAGATAATATTCAAAAGTAATAATATTAGTCACACTGTGAGAGGAGACTTCAAAGCACTCTGTTTTTATCAGTAGCTCCGCTCAGCTCTGATAACTTCAGACTCTAACCCCCGACCTTAATGTCAGCTCTCCTGGCAGCTTTCACCCCCCTCTACAACCTCCCGCACCACCTCCCGTCTTCACCCGCTTCATAGATCCCAGCCCGCTGTCATGTTGCGAGCAGACCTCTGCCGCTGGCCGTTAATGTGGATGGATGACAGCTAGTTCAAGCGACAGAGATAACAGTTGTCACTACCGGACAGGAAAGCTGGAAAACTGTTGTGCAGAGAAAGGAGGGGAAGCCTCAGTTCTCTGGCAGCTTCTCATTAACAGATGGTATTTTCTTAAAATACAACTAACTCCTGTCAGATTGGGCTCCATATGACACCCCCCCCCCCACCTCCCCCTTTCTTTAAAAGATTCTTGTAAACAATCACACTTTCAGTTAAACTGTCAATGCTAAATTCAGCAATTAAACTTGGTTTTTAACAACTAGCTTTTGGTTTTGACAGCAGTGATTAACCCAGTGAGTTAATTAGGCTGAACAGTCTCTTTGTTTTTAATACTCACAACAATAAAATGTTGTTAAGTGTAAAGAGAGAGGAAACGTATGAGATGGTTATGAGAATGAATATTCAGATTGTCCCTTCCTGGCTTTGCTTTTAAAGAATAAAGACCATTTAAAAGTTTCAACATTTCCATTATTATCTCTTTATAGTGACTTTCTGTCACAGCTCTTATTTTCTTAAGTTTTCCAATTAGCTATAGCATCAACCAGCTGAGTCAGTCCCTATGAGTCCAGTTTAACTCTGTCACAAGTTAGAAGTGATGGTTTAGTTAGAGTAGGATCCTGCTCTGGTCTTCACAGTAATTCAGAACCTGCAGTGGAGATTAAAAGAACAATCCTCTGCTCTCTGATTGGCACACATGTCTCGATCTTTTAGTTTATAGAAGAAGCACTGCAGATATTTCACACATTAAATTCTTCAGGTAGGTTTCTGGTTTATGTGTGAGATGATGTTTATCAAGACAATTCTGATTTCTTAAATACAAATAAATAACATGATCAGGATGACAAACATGCTCTGAGTCTAACCTGACCTTACTGATACGGTATAGAGTAGTTAGAAAATGGCTGATTAGTACTAATAATTTCTGGAGATGTTTTAAATTTGAAGGCTAACACTCACAAGGACTTGAATCTGAGCGTCTCTTTCTGTGAAACTTGTAACCCCTGTTGGAACGCTTTCTGCAGGATCTCATACTTTCCTGAAATGCTGCTGCTCCACTGTTGTTATCAGCTGCTCCTCCATTCCCATTTAAAAAAACTGACCGTGACTCAGTTTTCATCCTCTATAAACAGACAGTATGTGTGAAGTGTGTCTGTCACCGTGAGCAGTGTGAAGAATTTGCTTTCATCTCAGTCTTGTTCTATTTCAGTATCAGCATCAGCTGCAGGGTTTTGGGGTGTGAGATGTACAGTATGTGGAAACAAGCCTGATTGAAAAGATTCAATCAGTTTTCACCCGGATGGGGGTGAGATGGGGGGTCCAGCTATTCAGAAGAAGCTTAGAGCTCAGAATAGTACTGCTTCTACTCCTCCATCACAAAATAGAGTCAGCACTGAAGTTCTAGACACCTTCTCTTGAGCAAGCCTCAGTCAGAGCCTTCTGTTGAAGTCACTGGCCCCATGGAATGGTCCCTGATTAGCATCAGTGGATGTATGGATGGATGGATGGATGGATGGATGGATGGATGGATAAGTTCTGACCAAGTTTTGCTAACAGCTGCCTGTAACTATCAAAGGCTAGGTTGTCCTTTCCTTTTTCTTTTGCGCTGCACACACACACGTTTGTTTTGGTATCCTTATGGGGACCGTCCATTGACTTCCATTGATTTTAGTAACTAGATTTATACTTAACCCAAACCCTTTTCCTAACCTTAACCATTACTGATCTATAACTAACCCTAAGACTAACTAAAACTCTATTCACACCATACCTATAAACCTAACCCCTAACCCTAAAAAGGAGAGTCCCCAAATGGGGACCAGGCTTCGGTCCCCACAAGAACCCTCGGACCCCAGAAAGATAGTAAAAGTCAGGAAACGGGTCCCCAGGAGGTCAGAAAAACAAACCCACACACACACACACACACACACACATAGAATTTCATACTTGTGATTATACTTTTGCTGATAAACTGATTTCAGGGTTGATAGAGTTGAATTTGAAAAAGAATTTGAGGAGTTTGGAAGACTTTAGAAGAGAAGACAAGGATGTTGGTTGTTTCTGAAAAGGTGTAAAGTGACCACACACACTCTCTTCATCCTGTGCTGTACTGGAGCTGCCCTCTGTCCCTGTTATTAACCACAGTGGTCTGTAGACATATGGGTTGTGATGAGAGCTCTGCGGTTCATGCTGTCAGACACAGTGAGGTGCAGCCACAGTGTTCCGTGTTTCCACGCAGACTGTGCACTCACAGCTAAGTGGCCACTCACCTGCTACTGCTCTCTGTTTACACCTACATCACTTCAGTGCATGTAAGGTCAGTGCTGCTCTATAACCAGCAGACAGAAAATGGCTTTTAAAATAAAGTTGTCAGATTGAATGACTGCCTTAATGCTCTGCCATTGAATAAAACTTTACTGTGGGAGGAATAATATTGCTGTGTGTGATAACAGGGACATAAAACTAGTGGAAACCTTTCTGTCTGACAGTGTTATAAACTAAATAACTGTTAAGTCAGTGCTCTAAGCTGTTTTCATTGTTAACATTAACTGATTACAAATCAACCTATTTTGTTTATTGAGCTATTTCAAGACATTAAATTACAATACCTGGTACTCTGATCTATTGAAAGGCTAGTTCCATTTTAGTTGAGGTTAAGCCTTAGTCACAATGATCCATAGGAATGCATTTTACAAATATCCCATTTCCTATGAAATCTGGACTTCATTGACTTTCTTGGAGGCAGGCCCTGTACAGGAAGTTGGTACGGCTGCAGCATGAGTACGGTAACTTGATGAATTCTTGACAAAATGAATTGATTTTCTGTTGTATGCTGGCTGCAGAGTTCTTGCACTTTTTTAGAAGGGTGCAATGTAACCTTCCTTCAGTGATAAAAATTATTATCGTAAGATGCGCAAATGCCCCCCCCATGTCCTGCTCACGGGAATTTCAAGTTGTCCAGCTGTCGGCACATTTTGTCGAGGAATATAAGTAACATTATTGACAGGACATTATGAGCAATGTTGCATTTAGCAACAGAAATATAGCGTTTGAACAGCCTAGCATGAAATTGTTTAACGGACTTTAGTCACAAAATTTACCAATGTAAACCCACAGTAATCATGCAGATCATGTGCTGGAGTCTCAGATACAAAATGGTGATGATGTGATGTTACATTTTACAGCCGGGGGTCTTAATCTGTGCCTGCTTACATGCAGCCAATAACGGTTCTGCACGGCATTGTAAACACCGGCATAAACCCGAATATGCTCAAAAACCCGGTTTTTACCCATGGGGTAACCCTTTTCTAACCTGAATATTTAGTCGTGTAAACGTGTATCGGCATAACCCCATCAAAATGTGTGTTCAGCGTATGCTCTAATCGCAAGGAATCTTGGTCTTTTGAGTAGAGAGACTATGCGCCAGTACGCCGGAAGTAAACAAGTCGAGGTCAACATGGCGAGACGTCGCACAGCACCACACTGTGCTACTCCCGTTATATTTCCCATTTCTTGCTCACATTCTCTCCTTCTATTAATGAAGGCCATTATGCACAGTCATGTTAAGAGATGCTGGTGGGTCAGTACCAGCACCAACGCACAAACAAAGGCGATCGCCATCTGTTCCGAACTAGTTAGCATGTTGCTGTTGTTGTTTTTGGATACAGGAAGAAGAATTGGAAATGATGCATATTGCGTCTTGAAGTAGTCCGTACGTCATGACGCTACCCCAACAGCCGCGTTTAAATCATGTTATTACAAGTTTCATGTATACAGGGGTAACTCTCTCTACTTATGCATGTAAATGGGTTACCGTAAAACACCAAATAATAGCCGGGGCGTTTATTTGTTTTAACCATGAAAAAACCCAGGCGTTTATTTGGGACCAGGCGTTTATTTGGGACAGGCGATTAAATCCTTTTTTTAATCGCAAAAACGTTGCTTAGCAGAATTATGCCACACATACCAGGAAGGAAGTAAAGTTGTTGCAGTGAAGGAAACGGTCGAGCCATCCAGCACTAGCAGAAAACTTCTCGTCGCTGCTGTCGCTCACAGAGGCAAACATTTCTTTTGCCTTCGCCCTGATCATTTTTCGGCTCACTCTCTCATGCCGCAAACGCTTACCAATGATCCATTCCCGCATGTTAACCTCCAGCTCCTCGCTAGCTTTCTTTCTCCCACCACCAAGCAGCCTGGCCGTTTTGCTATCCACCACGGAAAGACGCTGAAGTGCAGCTTTATTTTTTAGCCACTCTCTCACTCTTTTGGGGTCAACAGAAAAGTGTCTAGCTGCCGCTTCTCCCGAGTTTTGTTCAGTATATTTGACGACAGCCAGTTTAAATTTGAGGTCGTATTTTCTATTTTTCCTCTGTCCCGGAGCCATGATGATCGATCAGTGGCAATGCAACATGTGACTGGCGCCCTATACCTGTAAATTACACCCGGCGTTTAATGGGGACAGGCGTTTATTTGTCAAAATGTATTGCTGGACCCGGCTATTATTTGAGACCCGGCGGCTAATTGAGACCCGGCTGTTATTTGGTGTTTTACGGTATTCTGAACATTTCAGAAACCCGAATACTGACCTTAACCCGATCATAACCCGGATATTGGCTGCATGTAAACGTAGTCTGTGTGAAGGCACAGGGCAGATATACAAAAGTGAGCCAGATGTATAACAGAGCATTCAAGTTATTTGGTGCTCATAAAGAAAGAAGGGAACATTTTTGCTCTCAGTGCTGCATCACTTTTGATTATAAGGATTTTGTTTAAAGTTGGTCTACATTGCTACTTGATGTGCAGTTACACAATTTGTGTGCAAGGTTTTTTAGCAAAACATAAATCCTCAAGAGCATTAGTTCAAACAGCAGACTTTTACAGTTTTGTTGTTTTAGATTTGCTAAGCTAATTATGCCTGTTTGTCTGGAATCTTCTGTGGTTCTCCAAGTGAGTCTGCTCTGACTGTTGCCTACTGTATGATCAGAGGACACAGCACATAAACTACAGGCCCTGCCTCCACAGTGTCAGTAGTCTGCAGTCAAGCAAGCGTAGAATCTGCTACTGAGTGTGATAGTCGAGATAGTCGAGCGTG
Source organism: Pachypanchax playfairii (assembly GCA_006937955.1). Lineage (NCBI taxonomy): Eukaryota > Metazoa > Chordata > Actinopteri > Cyprinodontiformes > Aplocheilidae > Pachypanchax > Pachypanchax playfairii. The sequence continues at coordinate 136,781 of SSNP01000060.1, forward strand.
CACTCATCACTGCTGTGTGCTCGTTGGTACACATGTGCACGCACGGTACATGCTTGCGTGTCAAAGATACTGTTTGCTCGCTCACAGTACAGAAATGCACTCTCGCCATGCATGTTTTCACTTGAGTGTGCACGTGCAGAATATGCGTTCATGACTTATGACACTGATGCCATACTACTGCCAGTAAAACATTCACTACCTATGAATGTTTTAGATAAGCCAACCTCAAAAATCTAATTATTCCATAAAATCTATAATTTTTACCTCCATTAAGGAGGTTCTGTTTTCACTCGAGTTTGTTTGTTTGTTAGCAAGATAACAAAAAAAGTTCTGGATGGATTGTAATAACATTTTCAGGAAATGTCAGAAATGGCTTAAGGAACAAGTGATTAGATTTTGGGGGTGATCCAGATCACTTCCTGGATCCAGGAATTTTTTTAGGATTCTTCATCACTGTGTGATTGGGCTCTTTTATGTGCGTGTAAATGGTCCATGTGCTTGTTATAAAAATCCACAACATAGAGGAAACTGAGGTGAGCAGGACGTCATAATGTGATAATGTGTTCTATTTTACATTATCACATAGATATTTCTGTGGTTACTTGATTCATGGTGGGACAAAAGCTCCAAAAAAGACAGGATTTCAGACTGTTTTCTAACGAATAGCCACTCCATAATGTATCTCGGAAATTTCAGGGCTGCTTTAGCACATGGGTGAAAATGGGTTGAGTATGCTCTAATGTCTATTCAAGCTTTACTAACAGGACTGGTGGTCATTTTTGGTCTCTGAAAGGGGGATCAGATGGCTGGAGTGAGGCAATGGGCTCCAGGCTTAACCCCCCTGCATGACCCGGCTGTCTCCTGGTCATTGAGCCAGACACAGTGGTCAACCCTCCTCCAGAGGACATCCATGAATTAATTAAACCGTACTAAAGGCGAGTGTGACCGGTGACCAGCATGTGTTTTGTGTGTGTGCATGTGTATTATGAAGGGTCTCGGGGACAAAAGCAGAAGGAGGATGAGGGGTTAGAATGGGGAGTTATTCTGGGCAGGGGGAGGCGTTAACAACAGGTGGCGTGAGGAAGAGTATTAACGTCCTCCCCCTCTTTAACGACAGTGTAGTACAGAGGCCATAGGGCCAGCAGAGAACAATAAAGGCCCCCTGCTTCAACAGTTGTGACCAATCACGCTCCATTATCTCCCCGTGTGCCTGATCACAGCACTAGCATACACACAACACCCTCAGCTAATTGACTGTGAAAGCTGGTTGCTTCCTTTTTTCTCTCAAATGGTCTTTGTCAATGTATATTTCCATATTTATAAATGAAAATCTATAATTTTTTAATCTTTCTGGAGGTGTATATCCTGGAATATTCTTATTTTTAAAGCTAATCTCGGTTTTCTAATACTGTATCTCCAAATCTTCATGCTCTGGAAAAGCATGGGAAGTAATTGTTTTTCCTTCCTATTTCTACTACAGCCAAGATTTTTCTTTTCTCTCTCTTAGTTGTAGGAATTGAGTTCTGGGGGAAAGCCCTTTTAATATGTTTCTTATGTGTTGGAGTTAGTATCAGCAGTGATGTAGAGAAGCCTTGAGAGAAAGAAAATCAGACGCGTTTTGGTTTAAAACTTGTAAAACAGAAGAAAACTGCAGATAACGCTGAGGTTTCTCAGTGTCTGAAAAACCTCTTACAGTTTGTTTTTCAGCTTCCAAGCCACAAATATTTCAATATTTTGAAAGAAATAGTTTATCTAGGTAATAGCGCTGGGCATTAATACAGCTACAAAGTATTTATTAGTGTAATTAATAGTGATAGTCTAATTAGTACTTTAATTATATTATTAATTTAAATCAAGCTATGTGTGAATAAATTGAAACTGTAGTTATATGAAGCGTGCACTAACTGGAAACTTTTCTGCTGCTGTTTATTTTGGTTTTAATCTATAGTAATGCAGTTGTTTGGGAAAGGAATTACAGTGGTGCATTTCAGTGTAAACAACGGTACGGCCATGTTGACTGAGCATCATCAGTGCACAATTACTATCATTATTTGCCTGTTAAAATGACATTAAAATGTCTTTATTGACAAAACACTTTTATTAAAGCCAAATCTATCCCAACACACTCCTGTTATGAAGCTTGCAACCTCTCAATGGCTGCCAGAAGCTGAAGAGAAGAAGGAAGCTTGAAGCTGAAACATTAAGGGTGGGCAGCCTGATAATGTTGTGATGGAGGTGACAGGAGACACAACAGAGCAACCAGCAGCATTACAGCTGACTGGATGCTGCAGAGAGCTTAGTGATTCACAAAAAAAGGTAAAAATATAAAAACACCTGCCTCCCTCATTATTTAGTACAAGCAGACCTTCAGATTGGATCTTGATCTGAAAGCCTGCTGCCATACCTGAAAAAGACAGTATGCAGGTAGGCCCAAAAAGAACTGTCATTGCCTGGTTCAAAACCATGACAAACAAATAAGGGGGCACACGCCAAAAAGCCAATTAAAGGATTTTATTGAAATAAGGGAAATCAAAAGAATAAGCCAAGCCAAGCCAAGCCAAGGTTAGGGAGCAAGGCACCCACACCCATCCAAACACAAATGAATGTGAGGCAGGGGAAAGAGAAGCTCTTCCCCCTGAGCTGAAGCTGGAGAGGAGTTTATGTAGGCCAGCCCACAGTAACTCCAGGTGTTCTCAATTAACTGGACTGCTCTCAAGGCTGCAGCAGGAACCTGGAAGAAATCAAATCAAGCAGGCCATCACAATAACCTTCATGTCACTTTTTTCATTTACTTGTTGTTTAAATCTCTTTCTTCCATATTGTCATAGCAAAAACAAAATAATGTGTCTCTTATGTTTTTAATCTATAAAAGTGATGTGAAAAACATAGACACCCTATAGATGTTTAAAATTACATGGTAAAACAACATGATAAGCTTCTTTGGCAGATGGTAAAAATATATCACAGTAATATATCACAGTATATCAAAACCTGATATCACCCACCCCTATTAGGTACTCAGGGTACAGGCAGGGTTCCAAAACTGTTACTTTTTTATATAATATTTTGTTTTATACCTTATGAAGAACAGCATGTACTTTATTATTACTTTAATGACAATGATTCAGTTTATTCAACAAAATGTATCTCTACAGCAAATATCTGAAGGATCTTCCAAAATAAACAAAAACACAGCCAGACAGCACCAGCTTTATTTCATTAGTTCAAATAATTTTCTCCCAGTTGCTCTGTAGATTGTTAAAATGCATTTTGTTTAATTCCAATCTGTCTTTAGTGTTTTTTTGTCAGGAGTGGATCCTCATGGATCTTTCTCCATGGATGGAGTCCATTATAGTTCAAGACACTACTGATGGGGTGATCAGAAAGTGATGACATCGACCTTGAGGTCAGCTTAGGTGCTTTTGGGTGGTTTCCTTATCATCAGCTCCATCCATCTGATCAGTGGGGGTTGTGTTTCCTCTTGTATCTGTGTCCTGGGACAGTGAATACAGTCTCAGCTCAGGCCTTTGCTTTCTCTGGTCCATGTTCAGTGTGGTTCACACAACAAAACTAAACTACCCTGTTTGTCTGTTTGCTCCCTTTAAAAAGGCTAAATGGCTGAAGACAACTCAGATCCTTTGCACAGTTTCATTTATTTACTCCATCATTTACTAAAGACGTGCAGGTAAACATTAGACAGTTTTTCATAATTGAATTCCTTTTCAGGTGAAATGAAGACTTGTTTCATGGAGCTGGAAGGGAACCAACACATCTGGATGCATCTGTAGATGTCTGTAAACAATGTGAAAGGGCATCATGACCAATCAATAATATGAACAGATGAAGCAAAGGGAATACAGCTATAATGAGATGCCATAAAAAGAAAACCTGAATAATGCAGCACAAATACTATATGAGCAGCTTAAACATGAAGAGGTAACAGCTTTAAATCAATTCATCAATTCATCACATATAAGTGGGATACATCATGTTATGCACCATTGACAGTGAACACAACAGGTTTAATTGATCAATAACTAGTTCAAACAAATCAATTGGAAGTAATCTGGACATTATTACAAAGCAGATAAAAGGAGGAAAGTAAAACATAATGTAAAGTGATATATGTGTGTTGATCTCATGCAGGAGGAGACGTGTATGTTTACATGTTGAACCTCCTGTTAGAGGATGTTAGGAGTCATACTGTTAAGTCTTTGGACCACACTGTGTTCTCTGAAGCTGTGAGTGATGTTACTGGAACAACTCTGTTCATTTAACAGCACATTCTGATTGTTAACAAACTCCCTCTATAAAATGGCAGCTGTGTGTGAGAGATAGCTTCAGGCGTTTGTTTATTGCGGCTGGACATTTTCTTTAGATCACTGATCTTTAGATGCTACATAATTAAATACAGATAGCGTTTGGCTTTCAACTATATATTCCTCCAGCCTACTGTGGCATTTGAAAAACCTCAATTAGGTCATCAAACCACACATTCGGTATTTTGTTCAACAGATTTTAGTGGTTATCCAAACCTCCTGAGAGTTTGCCAGTTAATGTTAACAGTTTATACTTGTTCTTTGATCAGTCATTTTTTTTTGCCTGGTTTTCATTATTCTTCCAAAAATTGGACTCATCATCCTGGTTCATTAACATTTTCTTAAAAAATTTGCTTTCAAGCTAATTTTAAATCAACTTTGATGAAGTGGATTGCAGTAACAAATATAAAGAAAAGGCCTTACATTTACAAATATATATTTTAATGTCTAATGAAAACATGTATTTTCTTTGTTTTCTTTGGTATTAAATAGAAAATGATCATTGATTTGATTAACATAGTCACTCTCTTCCTTGTATACTAAGAACTGTTTGCTGTTGTCTCATTAGAGCTGCTTCTGAGAAAATAAAGAGATTAATTGAGCTTCACATCAGCCTCTTTGAATGAGCATTTAAGCATCCTCCAGTTCATGGCTTGTCCTCCTCGGAGCTCTGTTGGCAGGGGCACATTATTTCTGACAGAAAGCACTAAGCAATAATTTTTCTTTAAGACACACTCCCACCTTTTAGATGGTAAAGGTCACCAAATGGGGGCTTAAGCCATTCAAAGTACAGCTAAACGCATTTGTGCTCCGGGATTCCATCTGTTTTCAGAGTTTCTTGATTTGGATGGAAAATTGGAAATGTTGCTCTTCTGTCACTCTCACTGTTCAGGACCTCCGGCCCTCCTAGTGCAGAGGTACATCTTTGATTCTTGAACTAATTCTTTGAGTAAACATTCACTATTCTCCGTTAGCACAGACTCTTTTTTTTAGCTTGCAGTTTATACTGTCTGAATACAGACACTGGCATCCAGTTTTGAAGGGTTTACAGTATTTACATAATTTCCTTTTCCCTTCCACATTCACGTAAACAAATTTGCAATATCTGAGGGGATTTACTGTGTTTTTCTTTTTATACAAACTCAATCTATTTTTTCTATGTGAGATAAAATGTGGGCATATACCACAACAACAAGGTGGAAAGTGTTTAGTCTGCGGGTTTTGAACCATCTACCCCAACTATGGTAAGATGTTTAGGTATTCATGGCCACCTGCTGCATTAGTCAAGCTTTGGCTGTAACTCATTGTACTGGACAGAGACAGCTGACAGAAGGTCAGATGATTAAGGCAGACCGGCTGGTTCCCACTCAAAAAATGCTGATGTCAAAATTACAGCTCATCAGCTTCCCTTTAAGACACTGCAGCAAAAGCAGGAAAAGAAGTGGACATGGTCAGCAAGCTAACAGTGAAGCTCACACTAATGAAGAACATGACACAGCTCTGTGTGTGTGTGTGTGTGTGTGTGTGTGTGTGTGTGTGTGTGTGTGTGTGTGTGTGTGNCATGTTGAACCTCCTGTTAGAGGATGTTAGGAGTCATACTGTTAAGTCTTTGGACCACACTGTGTTCTCTGAAGCTGTGAGTGATGTTACTGGAACAACTCTGTTCATTTAACAGCACATTCTGATTGTTAACAAACTCCCTCTATAAAATGGCAGCTGTGTGTGAGAGATAGCTTCAGGCGTTTGTTTATTGCGGCTGGACATTTTCTTTAGATCACTGATCTTTAGATGCTACATAATTAAATACAGATAGCGTTTGGCTTTCAACTATATATTCCTCCAGCCTACTGTGGCATTTGAAAAACCTCAATTAGGTCATCAAACCACACATTCGGTATTTTGTTCAACAGATTTTAGTGGTTATCCAAACCTCCTGAGAGTTTGCCAGTTAATGTTAACAGTTTATACTTGTTCTTTGATCAGTCATTTTTTTTTGCCTGGTTTTCATTATTCTTCCAAAAATTGGACTCATCATCCTGGTTCATTAACATTTTCTTAAAAAATTTGCTTTCAAGCTAATTTTAAATCAACTTTGATGAAGTGGATTGCAGTAACAAATATAAAGAAAAGGCCTTACATTTACAAATATATATTTTAATGTCTAATGAAAACATGTATTTTCTTTGTTTTCTTTGGTATTAAATAGAAAATGATCATTGATTTGATTAACATAGTCACTCTCTTCCTTGTATACTAAGAACTGTTTGCTGTTGTCTCATTAGAGCTGCTTCTGAGAAAATAAAGAGATTAATTGAGCTTCACATCAGCCTCTTTGAATGAGCATTTAAGCATCCTCCAGTTCATGGCTTGTCCTCCTCGGAGCTCTGTTGGCAGGGGCACATTATTTCTGACAGAAAGCACCCAGTCATGCAGCCCAAACAGCTTTTATTTGTGGAGATTTTACCATCAACAATCAAGTACAACTGGTTTTTAACTTACTGTCAAAAATATCCCAGACAGTATGATTGTATTATATTATGTATAATGTTGTTTTCTCTAGCTGTAGGTGGTCTAAATGTTAGAGCTCTATGGTTAACATTTTAGTTTTCTTTTGTTAGTCTGTCACGTCTCAGTTTCCAAACGTCTGACTGCTAACAGCTGACAGACTTCTCTAAAGGTGGCATCTGACTCAAAGTTAACCTTTGGAACTTATCATAGAGTGAAGCAATCATCTGTAAGTATTTTGGATGGTTGATGTTATTCCAGTCAACGGCTCTTTGAGATTTTAAAAAAGAGGGATTTACTGATATTTGACCTGTCTCCGGATAATTCGTGTGGGGGTGAACAACTGTGGAAAATGCTTATTGATTTGCACAAGAATAATTTTTCTTTAAGACACACTCCCACCTTTTAGATGGTAAAGGTCACCAAATGGGGGCTTAAGCCATTCAAAGTACAGCTAAACGCATTTGTGCTCCGGGATTCCATCTGTTTTCAGAGTTTCTTGATTTGGATGGAAAATTGGAAATGTTGCTCTTCTGTCACTCTCACTGTTCAGGACCTCCGGCCCTCCTAGTGCAGAGGTACATCTTTGATTCTTGAACTAATTCTTTGAGTAAACATTCACTATTCTCCGTTAGCACAGACTCTTTTTTTTAGCTTGCAGTTTATACTGTCTGAATACAGACACTGGCATCCAGTTTTGAAGGGTTTACAGTATTTACATAATTTCCTTTTCCCTTCCACATTCACGTAAACAAATTTGCAATATCTGAGGGGATTTACTGTGTTTTTCTTTTTATACAAACTCAATCTATTTTTTCTATGTGAGATAAAATGTGGGCATATACCACAACAACAAGGTGGAAAGTGTTTAGTCTGCGGGTTTTGAACCATCTACCCCAACTATGGTAAGATGTTTAGGTATTCATGGCCACCTGCTGCATTAGTCAAGCTTTGGCTGTAACTCATTGTACTGGACAGAGACAGCTGACAGAAGGTCAGATGATTAAGGCAGACCGGCTGGTTCCCACTCAAAAAATGCTGATGTCAAAATTACAGCTCATCAGCTTCCCTTTAAGACACTGCAGCAAAAGCAGGAAAAGAAGTGGACATGGTCAGCAAGCTAACAGTGAAGCTCACACTAATGAAGAACATGACACAGCTCTGTGTGTGTGTGTGTGTGTGTGTGTGTGTGTGTGTGTGTGTGTGTGTGTGTGTGTGTGTGTGTGTGTGTGTGTGTGAATTTGGGATCTAATGGGGCTGTCATGGTAAGTCTAAGAAACACAGTTTTCAGGTATGACAGTATAAAAGTGAGTGAATAGAATATTTCTGTGGTTTAATAAATGATCCATCATAATTCAAACCATCTNATGCAGGAGGAGACGTGTATGTTTACATGTTGAACCTCCTGTTAGAGGATGTTAGGAGTCATACTGTTAAGTCTTTGGACCACACTGTGTTCTCTGAAGCTGTGAGTGATGTTACTGGAACAACTCTGTTCATTTAACAGCACATTCTGATTGTTAACAAACTCCCTCTATAAAATGGCAGCTGTGTGTGAGAGATAGCTTCAGGCGTTTGTTTATTGCGGCTGGACATTTTCTTTAGATCACTGATCTTTAGATGCTACATAATTAAATACAGATAGCGTTTGGCTTTCAACTATATATTCCTCCAGCCTACTGTGGCATTTGAAAAACCTCAATTAGGTCATCAAACCACACATTCGGTATTTTGTTCAACAGATTTTAGTGGTTATCCAAACCTCCTGAGAGTTTGCCAGTTAATGTTAACAGTTTATACTTGTTCTTTGATCAGTCATTTTTTTTTGCCTGGTTTTCATTATTCTTCCAAAAATTGGACTCATCATCCTGGTTCATTAACATTTTCTTAAAAAATTTGCTTTCAAGCTAATTTTAAATCAACTTTGATGAAGTGGATTGCAGTAACAAATATAAAGAAAAGGCCTTACATTTACAAATATATATTTTAATGTCTAATGAAAACATGTATTTTCTTTGTTTTCTTTGGTATTAAATAGAAAATGATCATTGATTTGATTAACATAGTCACTCTCTTCCTTGTATACTAAGAACTGTTTGCTGTTGTCTCATTAGAGCTGCTTCTGAGAAAATAAAGAGATTAATTGAGCTTCACATCAGCCTCTTTGAATGAGCATTTAAGCATCCTCCAGTTCATGGCTTGTCCTCCTCGGAGCTCTGTTGGCAGGGGCACATTATTTCTGACAGAAAGCACTAAGCAATAATTTTTCTTTAAGACACACTCCCACCTTTTAGATGGTAAAGGTCACCAAATGGGGGCTTAAGCCATTCAAAGTACAGCTAAACGCATTTGTGCTCCGGGATTCCATCTGTTTTCAGAGTTTCTTGATTTGGATGGAAAATTGGAAATGTTGCTCTTCTGTCACTCTCACTGTTCAGGACCTCCGGCCCTCCTAGTGCAGAGGTACATCTTTGATTCTTGAACTAATTCTTTGAGTAAACATTCACTATTCTCCGTTAGCACAGACTCTTTTTTTTAGCTTGCAGTTTATACTGTCTGAATACAGACACTGGCATCCAGTTTTGAAGGGTTTACAGTATTTACATAATTTCCTTTTCCCTTCCACATTCACGTAAACAAATTTGCAATATCTGAGGGGATTTACTGTGTTTTTCTTTTTATACAAACTCAATCTATTTTTTCTATGTGAGATAAAATGTGGGCATATACCACAACAACAAGGTGGAAAGTGTTTAGTCTGCGGGTTTTGAACCATCTACCCCAACTATGGTAAGATGTTTAGGTATTCATGGCCACCTGCTGCATTAGTCAAGCTTTGGCTGTAACTCATTGTACTGGACAGAGACAGCTGACAGAAGGTCAGATGATTAAGGCAGACCGGCTGGTTCCCACTCAAAAAATGCTGATGTCAAAATTACAGCTCATCAGCTTCCCTTTAAGACACTGCAGCAAAAGCAGGAAAAGAAGTGGACATGGTCAGCAAGCTAACAGTGAAGCTCACACTAATGAAGAACATGACACAGCTCTGTGTGTGTGTGTGTGTGTGTGTGTGTGTGTGTGTGTGTGTGTGTGTGTGTGTGTGTGTGTGTGTGTGTGTGTGTGTGTGTGTGTGTGTGTGTGAATTTGGGATCTAATGGGGCTGTCATGGTAAGTCTAAGAAACACAGTTTTCAGGTATGACAGTATAAAAGTGAGTGAATAGAATATTTCTGTGGTTTAATAAATGATCCATCATAATTCAAACCATCTGATTTAACGAAGAAGCAAGATTGACCCACACAACTCAGATTTCCTTATAATTAGCATTTTTTCTGTATAGTACATCAGCAGAAGTAGAATGATTGATAAAGGGAAATCTGAACACCATCAAAACAAAGTTCTGTGGTTGTATCTTTTGTCAAAACAATCCTGTAGAGATCTGTCAATAAATGCTCAGGAAGAGAGTATCTTCTTAAAAAAACCTTACAGATTTTCAGATTTTTAACATTTGACTTTTAAATATACCATCACACTACGTAAATCCTGAAACCGCAGATACAGATTGTTTAGTAGCTTAAACATCCTCAAGTGTGTGACTCTAAACCAAACAGGCCACCAGTCAGTTAAAACTCTTCTCCTCAGGGACTGAAACTCTGTATCTTATAAACTTGAGCCGCTTGAGGAATTTATAGGAGTATACCTGCAAAGACAGGGACTCTAATGGAAGGTTTTTAACTTCAATACTTTCTTTATTGCTGAAATGTTACATTGTAGCAACTTACTAAGATAAATTTAAACATTTCTCAAATGTTTTCAAACATATTATACGTAGTCATATAGCATCATCTTTTGAAAGCCAGAAATATAACAGTGTAACTCTTTAAAAGTCAAATGTAGTGCAGTTAACCAAAAGAACTGTTGCACATTCTTCAGTGAGATGATTCCGACCACAACGCAAGATCTGAATTTATCAACGTAAAACATTAAAAACAACAGGTTTGTCTCATTGGCTGCAAAGTCTCGAAGCCTTGTGCTGCCATCCCAGAAGCTTGTAAAGCATCTGAGGAACCAAATTGTTGCTAACACAACATAAATCACCCTGATTGCTTCTCACTTGAATTGTCTCATTGTCTTGAAGGTGCTCGTTGCCTCCATCCCACCACAATGGTTAGTCATTAATGATTGCTGGGTGCAGGCACCCATTGTTTAGGGCAGTTCCTTCTATCCTGTTCCCTCGAGGTTGAGCTAAAGAATGCTCGACTCTTCCAGATGGGTGAACTACAGTAGCCTTGATTTGGCTGGAGGGTCAGCTGAGGGCAGTGGGATGCAGAGGTGATAGGGCAAAGTGTTGGTGTTGGGGTCTTGAGTTCTCTACAATGGGATTCTCAGCAATTCTCTGTGACCCTTTTACCCCACTGCTATAGGCTGCACGACATCAGCCATTACTAGATTAAACTAATCCTCTTTTCAAGGCCAGACAATTGCTTTATTAGCTGACCACACACAGGAGCTTCAGCCTCCTCAGTAATGGTATTGTTGTTGGTGACCTTCAGGGTCTTACGGTGGGTGTTACTGTCGGAAGGCAGACGGAGGGTTGAGGTTTCATCTCTTTGCACTAATTCCATCTATATACTATACGTGTGTTTCTTGTTCTTGATATAACTGTTTACACTAGGCTTGTGTTTGCTGTGTATTTAATATCAAACATCAGTGAACTATATGATTTTTATTGGTTGTACTGGCATCCAATGAAGCACCTTTTACCCAATCCCTTGCACTCACTTTGTTGGTTGTAGCTAAGTGTCTTTTTTGGGCTGAATGTCTTTTTTTAAATGACTCCCATTAAAAAACTGTTTCATCTCTTCTTTTCCTCATTGTCTAAACTCAAAATCTAAAATATAGCTCAGACTTTTTTCTGGCAGATATTTATTTTTCAAAAGGAAATAACCTGGCTTGTCAATCAAGCCTGAGCAACTTCAGTTGATCATTTATTCAGTTGCATGATGGATTGGGAGCCTCTCAAGCTGAATAAAATTGTGAATATTTTATGAGTTGCTTGGTTATTATTAGCAGATGAGGCATACCATCATTTGTGTCATTTACATAGTAGTGTTCATATGAAAGACAAGTTTTTGCTTTTGGGTTTTCTCATGGTGCCTCTCACAGTATTTCTCAGAGGGGATTTGTACCACTTTCCACTCAAGGGAAGATTTAAAGAGGGCAAATACAAAAGATATACATCATAAAATTTATAAGAGTCAGTCCAAAATCAACTTTTTATAACATCAATGAATTATTTTTAGACTAAATCTAAAAACCGACAATGTGGCAGGAATATAAAGCTGATAGATTCGACAGCGATTCACCTTGAAGGTACATATGCCTTCTAACATCTTGTTCTATCTCGAAGGTCACAGGCCTGCTGTATATATATATATATATATATATATATATATATATATATATATATATATCATCTGTTCACATTAAAAGACTGGAGAGGGTGAAATAAATCTTAAATATAGCTTCTTGATAATGTAATATTATTGATCCATGCTGGAATAATGTTTTTATAGGTCTTGCTGTGCGCAAGAGATTAGGAGTAAGGGACAATCCCGAAATGGTTCCTCTGCAACGGACACAAATCATCATTTTGCCCAAGGGCACTCAAGTCTATAGCTCCAGACTGTTTTATCTACAGCTCAAACTGTGGACACACACACACACGCTGTTTTCACAAAACATATCCGTGATATGAACTCAAAGCTACCAGTCGCTCTCAGTCGTCTACATTCCTGGATGTGTGTTTACCCAAAGAAGCCACTATTACAAACTCATACAAATCCCTGTGCACCTGAGCAGTATTGCAATAAAATGTGTGTCAGGTATCTCCAATTCTGAGGGCTGGTATATATTGTCCAAGGTGGCAAAAACAACAATAGAAATAAGAGGTCAGAACAATTTCAGACTTCAGGAGAAACTTAAGTGCAGAACTCCTGCAGTTGGACAAATCACAAAAGAAGTTCTGCAAAGATGATACATTGTAAACAAGCTGAAAAACTCCCGATCAAAACCAGACCTGCGGGGAAACGGTGGTGTTAGAGAGAACTCATTTCCAATGTCTTTCACAATATGTATCCAACTGTAATCCCACGACTGGCTGGTCACACTGACCCGCTGTCATTACTGCATCACACTATTGAACTATGAGGTCAGCTGACCCGTACAGACGATGGAAGACATTCAACATGTAAACATACACGTCTCCTCCTGCATTAGATCAACACACATATATCACTTTACATTATGTTTTACTTTCCTCCTTTTATCTGCTTTGTAATAATGTCCAGATTACTTCCAATTGATTTGTTTGAACTAGTTATTGATCAATTAAACCTGTTGTGTTCACTGTCAATGGTGCATAACATGATGTATCCCACTTATATGTGATGAATTGATGAATTGATTTAAAGCTGTTACCTCTTCATGTTTGAGCTGCTCATATAGTATTTGTGCTGCATTATTCAGGTTTTCTTTTTATGGCATCTCATTATAGCTGTATTCCCTTTGCTTCATCTGTTCATATTATTGATTGGTCATGATGCCCTTTCACATTGTTTACAGACATCTACAGATGCATCCAGATGTGTTGGTTCCCTTCCAGCTCCATGAAACAAGTCTTCATTTCACCTGAAAAGGAATTCAATTATGAAAAACTGTCTAATGTTTACCTGCACGTCTTTAGTAAATGATGGAGTAAATAAATGAAACTGTGCAAAGGATCTGAGTCGTCTTCAGCCATTTAGCCTTTTTAAAGGGAGCAAACAGACAAACAGGGTAGTTTAGTTTTGTTGTGTGAACCACACTGAACATGAACCAGAGAAAGCAAAGACCAGAGCTGAGACTGTATTCACTGTCCCAGGACACAGATACAAGAGGAAACACAACCCCCACTGATCAGATGGATGGAGCTGATGATAAGGAAACCATACAAATTCACCTAAGCTGACCTCAAGGTCGATGTCATCACTTTCTGATCACACCAGAGGCTTTTTATCCCTAAAGACCCTGTTAAATCTGCATTATGTGTTTCAGATAAAAGCTTGTCTTCAAGCTTTTCATCAGACATTCAGATTTTGGCTTTGTTGTGTGCTCGAGTTGTTGAGCCACACTGTGAATTTTAATCTTTTTCTGTACTGTTGTATATACACTAACATACACGATTGGGGTTATGGTTGTAAACTGGGATATGTCATTGTAAAATATAATATAAGTTTTTGGCATCTAGGCTCTGATCCCATCTTTCCATGATGAGTTATTGCCATGGGGGGATGAGAGCATCTCTATCCTCAATCCCTGGACATGTTCCCTCACATTCCAGGAGTAAACAGTATCACTGACCTCTGAGCTCAGGTGGATGCTGGAGGGGCGGAGACTGAAATGACAGCAGCAGCACAGACAGGGTGTGGCAGCATGTGAGCATGGCAGCAGCAGCATGATACTTATGAGTGAAGAAGAATGTTTTGTAGTTTAAATAGATCCCAGGATTATTAGTTTTCTTTGTTGCATCGTCACAGTTTACAAGACTGTAGATTATAAACCACAGAACCAACGCGTCACTGACCGTCTTTGGTATTTCTAGGCTTTCTGTGATTTCATTTTTTTTTTTTTTTTTTTACTAATCTTAAAACATTTAGTACATTTAGTCAAGGAGTGGTCTGGTAATAGTGTGGGGATATGGATGCATATGTTGCATAGTTTCTCCCTAATTTAATCTGAGATTACAATTATATTAACATAATGAGAATAAAAGCTCTTGAATCTTAAAAGTCTCTTGCTGTCATGTAGGATCAGTCAAGCCCAGATCTCCAGAAGGTTCTATGTAAATGAACATTCAAAAGTCCATTTTTGTTAGTTAATGTCAAAACTTATTTCAAAGTTCAATGAAATTTAATTTAAACTTAAAATTATATTAATATAAAGAGAAAGTTTTATTTAGCAGTGTATGGAGGAAAGGAAAACTATCATTAACTATTAATCTGTGTGAGACTCACAGGCTGTTATAGGCTACTGTATTGTCTGTGTAAATTGGGGAATTTTGCTTGTTGTTTAAAAGCACCATTTTGTGTGTAAAAGTATTTGTCATGTAGACTGTGTACTAGTTGTTATAGACAAAAAAGTTCTAAAAATATTTTAAAAAGCTGATAGATCTTCTTAAAGTCCACCGTCCTGGAACAGAAAATTATTTTATTGGGTTATTTAGTTTTCAGAAGTTATTCCTTGGGGGTATAAAGAGAAGCAATTCAACTTTGAGTTCAGGATGGTTAATGAGTTCAGTAAACTCTGAGTATCTTCACCCTGAGTTAAACCCATGAGTGAAGTAAAACGTAATCACAAATGGAGCCCCAATATCTGGATTTACCATGGCAACCTCGAGAAAACAGTAAAAGATTTTATGCACCTGGAGCAAGAGGTTCTCCTTAAAGTTTATAAAGTATGCAGTCACATATATTAGAAAAGGAAAAAGGCAGCAGCAGTGAGAGACGCTTCTGTCCGAGTCAGTACACAGTGTTGAATACTGCAGCAATTGTTGTACATAGGTGTACATAGATGGTTTGAAAAAAAAGGTTTTCATTTGGAGGAGATCCATCTGGTGAAAGTGTCCAAAAAAATGGAAATAAACTCCCAATATATTTATAAAATAACTGATCAGAAAATGATTAAGGGGATCTTAAATGTTCAGTACATCCAGTAAAAATCAAGGTTTAAAATTCAACTTTAAACATTTTTAAGCCAAACTGTCCGCTTAAACTGATCTGTCTTTAAATTATTATCTAACTTAAAAAAGGACATTCACCTTCACTGTTTGGGTCTCATGTTTGTTAGTATGAGAAGATTTGCTTGTTCTTGTTTGCTGTGGGACCAGATGATGTGAGCCCAGGTCTGGTGGCTGTATGGATGGAGGGCTCCAAATGATGAAGATAGAGACTGGGTGGGTGGTAACAAGATGGTCGTTGCTTGTAAATGGGCCCATTTGACAAGTCCAAGCACAGCAGAATAGGTGTCCTAAATAGTTCTTCCAGGGGACGAGCTGAAATACAAAAGACGATAGAAGGAATAAATCTGAGGGGAGAGAATACATTGGACATTGATAAACAGGTTATGTGTGTGTGTGTGTGTGTGTGTGTGTGTTTGGGAGGGGTGCTTGTGTGCTCAAAGGGAACACAGAAGGTGACCCTTCTGGGCTTGTGGAAGCAGTAATTGAAATGCCCTCTCACTGCAGTTCTCGTTTATCGCTTAGCTAACGTTCTGTTTTGCGGTCTTCCATGTGAATGTGAGCTCTAGAGAGCTCAAACATGTTATGTCAAGGCCATCAAATACTTTTGGGAAATTAAAAAAAATAAGTGTCTAAAAGATATGTTTAGGGCTTCTCCATTGTGTGTGTGTGTGTGTGCGTGTGTGTGTGTTTCTGCGGATGCCGTGCTGGGGGATTACAGTCTCCAGTCAGCCTGGATGTCACACTGAGCTGCTCATACTGAATGCTGACTGTGTTTTGCTGTATTTGCTGCTACAGCTGCCATCCAACGTAACTCTGAGTGTCTGTGTTTGTATTGAGTGGGGGGCGGGAGCGTGGGGAGGTTGGTGCTTAGCGGCAGCACGGACATCTGTCTCCAACTGTGAGACCCCCACCTCTCTTCCACGGGCTGCACACACTCTACAGAGCCCATCATCATTGGGAGAACACACACACACACCAATATCCTGTGTGGGCTGTGTCATGGAGCTGGAAGGACTGATAGGGATCAGAGGGGGTCTTCTTTGGATAATGAGAGTGGCTGATGGAAGGTGGCGTCTGATGGGGGCCCCTGTTGGGCCCAAGGGCCTGGGCAGATATTGCCTCAGGGAACATCCAACACTTTTAAAGAGAATACAGACGACGTGGCTGTCTGTGTGACTAAGCAAGCTTCAAAAGGTATTCATAGATGCCTTTACTTAGCTAAAGCGCTAAAACATAAGGGTGTTTTTCATGTGTTCACGCCAAAGCAGATTGCTTTATGTCAGGACAAGATGTCATTTGGCAGATTGACAGATGCCCAGCTCAATCCCCCACAGCAGAGCTTGAACCTGAGGAGGATTTACTCGATTCCCCTCAGTTTACCCCGTCTTTGCTCTGCTAGCCAGGGGACTGTCAATCATTCTGCTTTCTGAGTGTTTATTCTCAGGAGGAAGTTGCTGTCAGGAACATATACATGCATTTCTTAGAACATTAGCAACAACAACAAAGCCAAATAATTGTGTCAGTCAGTGTTCACCCCAAAAGTTCCATAACACCCAGGTAAATGCTCAACAAGGCAGGACAAGGTTCTGTTTCCACATGTGGTAAATCGGACAAGTCCAGCAGTCACAGTCAAGTATGACTTTCATTCAGTCACACTGAGCATCATTTAATATACAATATATGCAACCTTTAAGCCCACTCAGCAGGGTTTCAGTTGAAAGGAGTTCTACATTTCAAACGGGCACTAAAGTCTTTCTTATCTCTCACCTTGTGGGTGTTACTTTGTGGCTGTGCTTTGATTAAAAAACAGAGTTCAGGCCCAGTGGTGGGGATTACTTTGGCTTTGTTGAAGGGGTTTAAAGAGAGGGTCAAAGGGCACCCTCTTAATATGGGCCCCGAAGGGCCTCATGGGTAATTGCTTGTGCCTAATAAACTTCTTGATATTCTCTTTTGGCTCAGATTTGATGGCTGCTGAGGTGCAGAATAGGAACGATCAGGCTCCCCTGCAGCCACGATTTTGGAGTAGTGTGTGACAGGTCATGACAGGAGTCCTTTAACCTCACAGCATGCTAATTCAGACCTGGGGTGTTCTCAGCTGTCCTATTTTCTTTCTCCCTTTGCGTGATGGGACAGTTTCTTGAACAATTTAGTGATATTTTTTCCCTAATCTGATGTGAATAATAATTGAGAGAAATGTCAGCAGTAGACACAGAAAAGGTCAGGGGTGTGGTCTAGCATGTCATTCCAGGATTGGTGGAGGCCAGTGGGATTTAGAGTGCCCCAAATGCTCTGTCTCAAATAACTGTCCATCCCTGGATGAGTTTGGCTAGAGACACAAGCAGCAGTTTCATTAGTCTAAGACATGCAGATTCAAATGACAAAATAACATCTGGAAACTCTGGAACCATCAATATATTATGAGGACATGAGTTTAAGGATGGCAATGTAAACAAATTCTGTCTATTAACGATGAAAAGAAAAATGTCCTTTTATCCATATTCCCTTCTTCCATGACCTTAAATACAAGCAAAATTGCTTGTTTTATCTCTTCACACACACAAACACTGCGAAAGACCCCACCTTGTCTTGACAATAAGACAGATGAGCCTTCCTGGATTCTAGCCTGACACTTAGATACCATGAATTTCCCCTGCCAGCCCAGCTGCTTCAGATGGCATATCCTCAGAGGACTGAATGTAAATTCAAGGGTGGATGGATGGATGGGCAGATAGATATATGAACAGTGATGATAAGGTAATATCCTTGGGCTTACTTGGCCTGTTGCTGTCATGATAGAGGTGTTGTCATTAATCAGAAGAGGCAGTGACCCTCCCCTGCAGGACTGTGACATTACAGCGACATTGCTGTTGTCATACATTGGCACACATTTACACATCCTCATGTGTATCTACTCATGTCTGAGGATAGATATTAAATGTACATGTTCTTTGATCCATCAGTTTTGACATTATCATTTGGTTCTAGAGGCGAGGACAAAATGTTTAGCAGGGATGGTTAATGATAGCTAAAATGTTCAAGGCTTTATGTGTTCATAAAAATATATGGACCACTAAGTCTTGATAGTTGCTATGATAGAGTGTCCCAAAGGTTTTACTTTATTTTTTAATTGTATTATTTTCTACATTCATATTTCAGGTAATCGCAATAAAAATCTGTTTTTACCCCTTTAGATGTCAGAATATCTTCGTAAAAACTAATATTTTTTGACATTTCATAAAGATGTAGCTTAAAAATGTTGGATAAAGTGTTACTATTTAGTTTAAGTTTTATGACTTTTACAATTTTTAAATCCTTAAATGCCAAAATCTGTATACATAAAAAGAGAAAGAGTTCACCAATTTCTTTCCTCATGAATCAAGCACATCTTTCTACCTGCATTATAGACATACTTTACACATAACTACCATCTTGTGGAAACGGGTAGAAAGGACATGCGTTATTGATTTTGGAAAGGTCTGTTGTAATTCTGTGACCTTGGAGCCCAGAAGGTTAAAGAGGACTGGATGTTATCTTAGTGAAAAAGATGTCCAGGTCTGGGTGAGTTATGATAAATGGTCTGTAGTAGTTTAGCCCTCTGACCACCATCAAACAGGCAATTTGGGTGAAGTATCTTGCCTAAGTACTTAAAAAGGCCCTTCCATTAAAAACGGTTTTTCTGAGGTTTCTGTTGAATATTTTAGCTCCACAGGTGTTCTTACCTTCATAGTGGGTGTGAAAACAGGTCAACAACTTCTCTTTCAGTTTTAATCTCTCAAACTACGCAGGTGGCGATAACACCCGAGTTCTCCCGAGTCCAAACGGCCTGTATCTGTTTCATCACAACTCCTTTGTTTGTTAGTATTCGGCAGCTCCCGCAATTGAAACCACGCCTAGCATGCTGCTGGCTAAAAGATGCTAGTATAAGACATAGCAAACAGAAAGACACGACGTCTGATGTTGCCATGCACAGCGGGGCAGGAAACGGTATACCTTGCTCTCATAGGCTATTTTGTTAGCCAATCAGAGTCCAGCAAATTTGAATAATGAATATGAACGAGCTGCTGATGAAGCAGTCGAAGCAGCCTGACGGAAGGAGCCGGAACCACCCAAATTTTAACGCAGTTTGATTGAAAGGTCTGTTAATAAGTGTTTCCTGATGTTTTTTAGCTGTAAAATGTTTCATATTACTGGTTAATACTTAAGAAACAACCACAAAGTCCTGAAATTTGTATGAAATAGCCTCTTTAACAGCACAGTGGACAGATGAAGCAGGATTCAAACAGTTGACCCGCCTGTTATCAAATGACCCACTCAGTCATCTTAAAAATGAGTTGAAATTCCAACAAGCAAGAAGGAAAGACTGGAGCTGCATAGAGT
This sequence comes from Pachypanchax playfairii, assembly GCA_006937955.1. NCBI lineage: Eukaryota > Metazoa > Chordata > Actinopteri > Cyprinodontiformes > Aplocheilidae > Pachypanchax > Pachypanchax playfairii. The sequence goes on from SSNP01000060.1 coordinate 156,760, forward strand.
CTCAGTAGGAATTTATTTCCAGGTACATAAACTTTGGGCATCTCGACCAAGATCATATACATACAGTCAGGGCTTGACATTAACACCCGCCAACCCGCCAAATGCGGGTGAATTTCAGCAGTGGCGGGTGACGCAGCCACTCCGACTAGCCACTTTTGGCGGGCTGAATTTTATATACATTTTTTTATTGTAGTTTTCTCAAATGACATCTGTAATAATAAATGAATTGCAATGTGAGACTAAGACACTACAACTCCCATGAGCACTGCCTGCGCACAGTGTTTGCTCATTGGTCCATTCGTGACCGTCACTTTAGACAGCCGGTCCCTGTGGACAACAGTTGTGAAGTAGTGGGGGTGATAATGTGGCGGCACATTCAAGGCGTCAGGAAACCCGAAGAGCAAACAAAAAGAAAACATGAAGATGAAACGAAGGAAGGAGAGACAACGAAAAAGAAAAGGTCGTTTAACGAAAAGTGGAAGACAGCAGGTCGAGAATGGTTATCAAAAATTTTTCATATAAAAGGAGCTTTACACAGAACCTTATCTGAGCTGAATACTTGTTAATGACCTGTAGTGTTAAACATTTTTACATAGTCTTGATATGAGTGTGTACAAGGGTCATTTACATTTAAAAAGGTTGTAAATCTAGGTCAAGTAAACTTTACCACGCCATAGTCAGCTTTAATCATATTAAACATAATTTCTCAACAACAAAATTGTGGCTAGTGAAAATGCTGAGTGGCTAGTAACTTTGGAAAACCACTAGCCACAGTGGCTGGTGAACAGAAAAGTTAATGTCAAGCCCTGCATACAGTACACATTAACTCTGTTGGGTCAGAAACTCCAATGTTGTGTTACTTTGAGCTGCCAGTCCATCACACCGCAGAGTAGAAGATGCTGCCATGAATGTGTTGCTGTGGGAACAGCATCAGGCTTCAATAAAAGATGAGTTGCAGCTTTGGGTGGTAGTTTCTGCCATTTTCAAAAACCTGCAAAAAAAATTTACAGATCATGCTGTTCTTAGTTTCTATCATATCAGTACTTCTGTTACCATATAAATTTTGACCCACTTTGATTTGATGTGTTTGCAATACTGACTACATCAGTTCCAATTAAACAATAGATAAAATCCAACGCGATCATATCCTCCTGCTAATTTGACTTGAGCCTATTGTGTGACTGTAGACAGAAAACTGTTAACAAGTAGGTGTTTCTTTATTAGCAGGCTGACTTATTTTCTCGTTCCATGTTGAAGATATCCAGTAGGCGTGAGTGGGTTGCCACATATTGTTGAAAACTGGCCCAAAGTTCCCATTATTGAAGCACTCCGTTCACTTCCAGATGAGATGAAAGCAGGAATCTTCACTCAAGCACATTGGAGTATAGAAGCACATCATACAAGCACTTCTGAGTAACGGAGTCTTTCAGAAATTATTTAATTTATTATTTCAAGCATTAATATATAAACCCTGCATTATCTGTGCAGTAATTTCAATTTGCAAGAGTGCTTTTAGCATATTTTATATACATTTTTTAAATCAGGACTTGAACTTGATATTACAATTGAATTGAATCAGGCTTTGAATCTGGAACTGCTGATTTGACTTGTTGTTTTTGGTATGTGAATTGTGAACATGCACTATATAAATAAACTTTATTTAAAACATTGAATTGATTCTAGTAGAGTACCTGTACATACATTTGTGGAAGAATTGCAATTATTTATTAATAACTATTGTTTTAAAAGTTGGGTTGTATTTTCTTTGAGCAGTCTGATGTGTTGGTTTTATTGAAGTTCATTATGAAAGATAACCAAGTAAAGATGGCGGGCACATAATAATCACACGTGATAAATTATAAATATTATAATTAGATTCAGTTCAGTTCAATAATACCTTATTAATCATTAGAGGAAATTAGATGTCACAAGTCATTCATGTTTAGGTTCAATAGCATTGGACATGTAAATATTATGGCAAACACTATTTCTGCCTGAAAGGTGGAAATGTTGATATAAATGTCTATTACAAATGCATGATGATATATTATTGAAGAATGTGTTTTCTGCTATGTTGCAGGACTATTAGCTATTGGCTATTTTTAGGTTTCATTGATATACGTGTAATAAAAAAGTGCGTGCTTAAATTCTATTTAGTTCAAAAATCAAAGTTTTCGGTCTCATTTGTATTTAGAGCTTTAAACGTACTTCCACAGAGTTGAAATGTGTAAATGAGGTGCTGTCAGTGTAAATTAGGAGACCAGTTTCTGATGTGACTCACTTCTTTTAAGATGAAGAATCAGAATTCACTCTGTTATTATTCATGACAGTCTGAACATCTGCACAGCTCTTTGCACACCAATAAGAGTCTGAGACCCACTTTCCCAGTAACTTTTGATCTTGTGTTGTAGATTTGACTGTTTGATATTATCAGTAAGACCTTCATAATGAATGAACATGCTGTCCTCCAGCATCAGTTAATCACCCTCAAACTCCTCCATGATTAATTATCACATTTGTTCTATTAAGGGGAGTTTAGGTAATTATTTGAGTAAATTTGAATTAGTTGGTAAATGAATAAATTGAATTCCATTGTAGTATTCTAAAAGTAGGCTGTTGTAAAACTTTAGTGGTTACATGAAATGTACAAAAAGGGAATCATTTTACAGTCTTTTTTTAAAATAATATAACATTTAGATAAGCAGACTTACAGAAAGATATTTGCTTTGTTTGACACGTTTCTTTAAAGTTGGGGTGTCTGGCTGTCTGTCACATCTGGAACATTAGATGTCACAAATCTCTAAGGAGCTGAGTGTGTAATGAGAAAGCCTGATGTGATCCAGTAACAACAACAAGATTCTTATTACAAAAGGAAATAATCTGAATTTTAAAAAGTTCTATAGGGAAAGTGAGTGATTTTCTTGTTGGAACAGTATATTTGGTCTTTGAGCATGTGTGTTAGTTGGTGTGAGTTTGTGTGTCTGTGTTTGAATCAGATTAAATAATTGAATCACTTTGTGCACCGTAGCTACTGGAGCTTTTATTATTGATGTGCTGGGAAACCGCACACACATGACACTAAGTCAGTGAAGACCTCAGGGACCCATACACACCATGATTCAATTCAAACATATCAATTACATTATGAACAGCAATGTTTTATCCTGATTGTTGCTGTTCAGCTGTGGGTAAAGAGACAGTGTGTGTGTGCTGTCAGTTAAATGAAAGTATGAACAACAGATGTTTACCTCAACAGATTGAAGCGATGTACAGCACAGTGTCATCAGCATAGAGGTTTACACCCACTTTGACCACCTCTTTGAACCTTCTCTTTCGCCAGTTCTGAGAGATGACTTTCGTCAGACACCCAGTGATGTGGTGGTAGCTGCAGGTGAACCTGCTGTCATGGAGTGTATACCACCCAGAGGCCACCCAGAACCCACCATCTCCTGGAAGAGAAACAACATCCGGGTCAACGATCGAGATGAGAGGATTACTGTAAGTTGATTTATGCTTCTGTAAAAATAACTAGAAAAAAAGTCAACTTTTTAACTTAATAAAGCATTAGATTAAATTAATGTGTGTTCTATAGGAACCCAGTCACACAGTGAGTTCTGATCTGGGCTTGCAGGCAACAGAGAAAATGAAAAGAATGAAACACCAAATTAGGGAAACATTCTACCACTATTGCCTTTTTGTCCATTGGACTTGTAAATATAGTCAAAATTATAGTGTCTAATTTACAGAATGAACATTTTTTTTCAGGACATTGTTCCTTTTTGAAAAATCAGGATTTTCAGCACAGCATCTAACTTGTATTACTTAGAAAGGAGAACAAAGCAAAACCCCAATCAGCTGCTCTTAGTATTTCAGATTGTTTTGTTTCTAACTTAATAACAAAGGGTCTCTATTGAAATTTGTTCAGCATAAAATAAATGAGAGCACAGAAATGAACAAAGTAACAAGCGGATGGAGGTTTGATAGCGCTGTATTATGATGAGAAAATTGTTATGCTAACTAACAAATGGCGTCCTCCACTGACATTCAGCTTTGTTTAGCTTCGATTTTCTGAAGTTTCCAGAGTGTTTGTGTATGTTCTAACTTTAAAACCCATTAATTTTTTTTAAAACCTTAAACATGAAAAACACCACATTTCCCCAAAACTTCCCGTCCCTTTTATCAGCAGACGAGCTGTGATGGAGCAGATGAATACATTAGTTTTCCTGTGATCATCCTTTACATCCTGTCTTAAACTGAGCAGTAAAAACATTTCCATGGCAATTGATCCTGAGTTTGAGTCATCATGAAATTAAAATGGGACCTAGCAGAGGAAGCCATCTGTCACTGAAACTTTCCAAGTGGGCTCTTTTATAAAAAGCATGTCTCAGTATCCCGTTTCCAACATCTCTGTTTGTCTTCTGTTCATCCCTCCTCCACCACGTCTCTCTCTTCCATTTTTATCAATCTCCCCTCCTTCTCTCTTGTTTACAGATTCGTGGAGGCAAGCTGATGATTTCTAACACCAGAAAAAGTGATGCTGGCATGTATGTATGTGTTGGAACCAACATGGTTGGAGAGAAAGACAGCGATCCTGCTGAACTTGTGGTATTTGGTGAGCAAAATTTTAACTATGAAATAATATTATCCACTTCTTCTTCTTTCTTTAGAAATGAGTATGAAATGATGGAAACCATGGTGATCTGGCTTGGCAACAGAAAAATCCACCTTATATTCTGTGATATAGCCACATCTTTTTATAATCTTTACATTTTGGGTTTCATGGACATTAAAAACTCTCCATTTATCTTTTTTTTTTATTTCAAGTGATGAAGTCTTTAAGATCAAAAGCTTTACAGCACACTATCACTTTCTGCCCGTCTGCGGGTTTATTCTTCTTTGGATTGCCCCTTGATTTCCTGTTTCAGTAGAAAATCAATCTTTCCCTCCCATCTGCCCCATGCTTTGCTCTTTTGACCTCCCGTCTTCTTCTCTGCTCTGCTCCCAGCAGCTCTACAGCAGAAGCATTTACATTGTTCCCAGATAACGGCTGCTCCTCCTACTCGCTGTCCCAACTGTCACTTTTTAGATTTCTGTGACCTTTAACTCATAAAAAGTAGTGAGTTCTTGATAAGACACAACATACTTGTCTTCGTTATATTTCTGATGCACCAGTTAGTACACTTGTGTAAATCTGAGTTGACAGTAATGTTGCATACTTTGGAGCTGAGTGTCATGTTCACGGTATGTTTCTTTGTTACACCTGAAGAGGGACGTAAACTGCAGCTGATGATGAGTCACTTGTTTAGTTTCTGTATTTTTGTCTTCTATTTGTCTTTGGAAGACCAGTTCTGGTTTAATAAAAAACTTACAGTCTTTGGGGCTCAGATAAAATAATAAAGTAATTTTTGGCTCTGGTGCAATAAAGTGGACAACCGGTCTTTCTAAAGAAAGCGTAACACCTGAGCCTTCTCAGTACTGCTTCTCTTATATCTTTTTATGTGAAAACTTCTTTTTCTCAATTCAGTTAGAACGTGACTGTCAATAATAAATTGTTAAAAGAAAAAAAAACAAAAAACGTTTACATTTTTTTAAGAGAGCAGCAGGGTACAGATCTTCTTGTGTTTCTCTCCAGAAGTCTACAAAATAAAAGCCTCTACATCTGATCAGACAGGTTGTAGAAATAAAACCGGATGGTATATCTGCTTCGTGTAATTGTCTCCATATGCCTGACAAATTACATCTTAAACTAGTCTAAACTTTTAAATCTGAATGTGTATTTGTAAACATGATTGCAAATTAAAAATCTCACCCTGTAATCTGGAGTTAAATATGTGTTCTGTAACTTAAACAAACCTCAGTCAGGTCTGTAAGTGAGCTGCAGACGTTCTTCTGTAGGAAAACATTTCAGTTTTAGTCACATCTTACATCCCGCGTGTTTCTTCTAATTTTATCATAAACAATTTAGAGATACACTTTATCACCAGAAGTACTGGGCTGTCTGCATACGTCTGCATCTGTATGCAGATGTGTTTGTGAAATTTATAACTATTTTTCCAGAAGATGATTTGTGACACTGATACTGGATGAGAAGTTCTGTATCACAGTTTCCACTCTAATTTATCCCAAAAGTGTCTTATGGGTTGAGGTCAGGTCTCTCCTCCACACCTAATGGCTTCTGTGGGTCCTGCTTTGCCTCGTGAGCAGGCCCGTCCATGGGGGGTGCATGGAATAGTATCGGCCTGAACGTCTGGGTTTAATTTTCAGGTTTATTATTTTAATCTCTGTCTGTGGTCTCAGCTTGTCTTCTTTCCTGTTTCATTGCATGGTGGTTATAACGCAGTGCCAACACTCATAAACCTGGTTCTTAATGACTCCTCTGGCTTCTTTAAAAAACGTAACAAGCAAGTTTTCTCCTGCAGAGACGAAGTCAGTGAAGAACTCAGTTTACATTCAAGGTAAAACAAATAGAAAAACATCTCTTTATAAGATGCAGATATGAATTACTGCACAGGTTAGACGCACAGTTAGTTTTTTGTTTGTCAAAAGGCTGAGACCATAAAGATTCAACACAAATGACTGCGTCACAGTCAGTCATGTTTATGGTCTGCAGAGCAAATTTTTATCAAAGATTTTTAGAATTTAAAATGTTTTATGTAACAATTAAGAGATATTAAGTAAAATCTAGAAGTTTTAATCCAAACTGTATCGTTTCAGAGAGACCAGTCTTCATCAAGCAGCCGGTGAACCAAGTGGTGCTGGCAGACGATACGGTGGAGTTCTTCTGTGAGGTGTATGGAGATCCGACTCCCACTGTCCGCTGGCGGAGGGAAGAGGGGGAGTTACCCCGGAGCAGGTAGAAAGAAAAGCTGCACACATCTCGTCTTCTCGCTTGCTGGTGTTACAGAAACTCACCTGACAATCATAAACATGTATGAAATATGGGAACTATTACCTCCGTGCGTGTGTGTGTAGGACTGTGTGTGTGTGACATTCTTCCTCTAATCAGTCTCTTTTGATTGGATGAAACTTTAATGATTCGTCTGGGGAAATTAAGTAAAAGGGGCCTTTGTTGTCAGCAGAACTCGGGTTCTGCATAGAGATGGATTTTTATTTACCCGACTCTGTGCTTGCATATTTGGTCCAGTGTGGTTAACATACGAGTTTCTTGCTCAAAAACTTTATTTATAGAATTCTTTAATCATCTATAATACCTTGATGTCTGTTTAATAAACAGTGTTTGAAATTTTCACTGTTCTTATACTACATTGTAAGCATGAGCATCCATTTCTCAAGTGGACACACTCAAAATTTCCACAGAACAATACAGTGTCACCCGTCCTTCTGCTAATTCATCTCTGTCTGAACATTTTTTCTAACAGCCTTTTGTGTCAGTAACACAGCTGTTCTGTTGCTTAGCTGCAGCACAAATAGATAAAATGGTTCATTCTAAGGTGATAAACATTAATTTATTAGTGAAAAAATACAAATGATCAGTCTTTAATCATTTAGCCCCTTTTTCCTCATAGATATTCAAGCAATGCATCAACTTAAAACAGTTTTGTTTTTTCTTTGTTTAGGTCTGTGGATGTTTGTTTGTTATTTGGTCGTGAATTCATTCATTTGATAGTTATTCATTTTGTGTCGTTTTGTTTCCAGATTTGAGATCCGCAGTGATAGCAGTCTGCGTCTGACCCAGGTGCGAGCGGAGGACGAGGGTACTTACACCTGCATTTCAGAGAACAGCGTGGGAAAGGCTGAAGCATCGGGCACGCTCCAAGTGCACGGTAAGACGCAGCCCCAGTCTGATGAAGATGTCAAAACCTCTAGAAAAGAATTAAATAGAACTGATTTTCAATCTAATAAAACTGTGGCTGATGAAAAGTTCCCACATTATCTCACTGCTGCAACTAAACCTGAAGTCAAGATAACAAGGAAAAGGGGGTTTTAAGGTCCTTTTCAAGCCTGGGCGCAACATCCCTGTAGAGTAAGAGCCAAGATCAAAAAGCTCTGAAACTGAATGAGAAACAAGTCAGACACTCGAGGAGAGACTCTCCAATGAGAAATCTGTCATTTATGATTATAAAAGGCAAGTTTTAGGGGTTTTACTCAGCACAGACAGCGGACCCCACCCAATTCTACAGACGTGTCTACGTGCTCACACAATACAATCGTTCAAACAAACAGATGAATGAACACGCGCGAGCAGAAATGCACATTGTGCATTTAACTAATGGAGTTTAGTAGCAGAAGGAAGAAGTCGTCTCCAGCTGCAGCTTTTAGGCAAATAGAAATTGATCGTGGTTTAGTTGACTGCAGTGTTATACCCCCAATACACACACACACACACTCACATATAAAATCACAGATCAATCAGAACCTCCCGCTTTTCTTCACCTGTAGCTTCTCATTCAAGCCATCATCCCTCCTGTCAGTCATCTCTCTGTTCCTTTTTAATTGCAGTTTAAGGTTTATTCATTTTGAATTGAACTCTGTCGCTTTGGGCTCCAAAGTTTCAGTTATTTCATCCAGTATCAGCAGTAACTGCAGCTCATCATCTCATTCGTCTCTCTTTTCTTTTGCCCCTATTTTACATCGCAGTTGGCCCATTCTGTAAGTATCTCATTTCATTTCATCTTCACTTGCTTGTGTGTGTGTGTGTGTGTGTGTGTGTGTGTGTATTTCTGACCTCCTGGGGACCAGTTTCCTGACTTTTACTATCTTTCTGGGGTCCGAGGGTTCTTGTGGGGACCAAAGCCTGGTCCCCATGGGGGGGAATCCCCTTTTTAGGGTTAGGGGTTAGGTTTATAGGTATGGTGTGAATAGAGTTTTAGTTAGTCTTAGGGTTAGTTATAGATCAGTAATGGTTAAGGTTAGTAAAAGGGTTTGGGTTAGGTATAAATCTAGTTACTAAAATCAATGGAAGTCAATGGACGGTCCCCATAAGGATACCAAAACACACTTGTGTGTGTGTGTGTGTGTGTGTGTGGGTGTGTGTGTGTGTGTGTGTGTGTGTGAGTGTGTGTGAGTGAGTGAGAGAGAGAGAGAGAAAGAAAGAGAGAGAGCTAGGTTACGTTGAATTGCAGACTGAAAGATTGCCTTGTTTGAGACACAGCCTCCTTTAAAACCGATCCTCGTCTGCCAAATAAAGAATATTCAATTAGTACTTTAGTACTTTTAGAGACAAAAATGGAAGCCTTTTATTTTCATTGCTGTCATATGTCGTCTAAAGATGTTACCTCTGTAGCAAAGGAGAAGAGCATACATTAATACCAGAGATATTTCCTTTAGAGTCCCAACTCTCATTCTGTGTAAAAACTAATTAAAAGAAGACAGTTATGATGTAGTTTAATACTGATTAATCCCACATATGCTGACAAATCAGGCTTTTCTGTAGAGAAATGTGGAGATGTTGTTTGCTAATAGAAACTAAATCTGCAAAGAAACCAGTTGTGAAAGGCACAGAAACAGCCATGAGAGGCAGTGCAGTGGATTATGGAGTGTGAAGCTGTTTGTTTCAGTTCCTTCAAGACAAACATGTAATTGAGGTCAAAAGCTGAAGGATATGTATGTGCAGCAGGTTCAGTCTGCTGCACTTCAGCATTAAGACAAAGCAGCTGTCACTCAATTTAGGAACAGTTTATCTGACAACAAACATGCTGATTTTAACTCTTCACATTATTTCATCGTTTAAAATTAAAAATTTAAATTATTTTTGAGCCATTGTAGATGTTTATGGGCTAAAATGGTAAAGAGGGATGCAACAAGACTTTCCAGCTTCCACACAGGCATCAAATCTCCAAACAAAATACAGTGAACATGAATGATACTCCAGTGTTTTAGCAGGAGACATTGACCAATGAAAATCCTTCTCAGTTTTCTCAGCCTCCTCACAAAAAAAGAGTCTTTCATTCTTTACTGTGTAGGATTCTTATTCACCTGCAGTGGTACATGCTGCATCAGGAAACACACACATGCAACATTAGGCACGACTTCCTGATCAACGTTCACGTGGGTCAGATCAATCTCTGCATTTATTTATTTTGCAAAAGACTTTGCCACCATTTTCTGTGTGACCATGGCAACATGTTCCAAACCTAAAAGGCTCACAGGTCTCCCAGTCCCAAAAGGATGCAGATCGCTCTCCACTAAACATCAGTCTGTGATGACTCTGGAGTGAGAGCAAGACTACTTTCCAATCAGACTGTGTCTCATCATGTGCCACATTCTCAGTGAGACTTTCTCTACTTTATTACCTTCATCAGGAGGGAATGTTTCCACCTGCGTTTGTTTGTTTGTTAAAAAGATAACGCAGAAAGTTCTGGAAGGATTTTGATGAAATGTTCAGGAAAGGTCAGAAATATAAAAACTGATTAACATAAGAAAGCAGAGTTGGTGATGATATGCACACACACATTGGGAGATTTTTTAACTGTACACATGGATGGTGTTGCTTCAGGGTGGAGCTTATACTACATGTTTTTCTTTACCTGAATCAATCCTAAAATGGGATCGATGTGTGTTCTGAAAACTAGAGTCTGTCTCGAGTCTGTGAGCTGTGGGACAAATACAAAGGAAGGGGAAAAACAAGAAACACAACTCCAACTTTTAGTGTAAAATCCGATAATCGGTGAGGCATTTTACAATTCATTTTACTGTACAGTAAGATGACTGACCAGTGTGACTCGTCTGCAATTTTCTGCGATTGGTGGACCATTTAGGGTATGCTTGAGGTGCTTTGATGTTAGAAAGCTTCACCATCCTTCAGTTTTTATATTGATGTTGGAGTAAGTGGGAGCTGAGGGCATAAAAAGCTAACTCCCAATTAAATTTAAGCTCAGATGAATTATAGCTCAGCTGTAATATTTTACTCCCAGGAAATAACCACATCCTCAATCATCATTTGGAAATGGAAAAAGTCTTCAGCTGGAAACAGCAGTGTGTGTATGGACAGTCACGGCCAAAAGTTTTGGGAATGAAACAAATTTTGGTTTGCACAAATTTTGCTCCTTCTTTTTTTATGACAGCAAGTTGCAAAAACTCCAGACTGTCTCAGGCGTCTCAGTTTAATCTTCACTACAACTCATAGTTACTGTCTAAAAACACCATGTTCAATCCCTGTAACCTCAGGATTAAATGTGTTTTACACATTTCTATAGTTTTCTTTAGTTTCTGCACATTTCAGCAGATGGAAAGTGAATGCCTCCCACACAACAAAGTCAAAGAACATAACCAATCTGCCCTCTGTTACAACATAAAAAAGCACTGAAAGCATTCTAAACACTTTGGACTGATAAACAGTGTATTTGACTTGCAGGGCGGAGAAAGAATTGCCAGAAAATTATCTAAATTTTTTTATTTTTAAGTTTTAAACATGTATCAGTAAAAAATAAAATACTGGAAATGGGTCAAACATCAACACTGAAGATCTCAAGATACAAAATTCTGCTTCTGAAAGACGTTCTGAAAGACTCGATTCATATTTTGGTCTATATCAGTTCTCTTTTATCTATCACGAGCATCCTTCATAGCAGAAATCCTGATCCTGATAAAGATCATTTTTTTGAATTCGGATCCAGAGTAACAGACCTCCTGGCCTCTGTGTGTAGAGATGTTCTCCAAATACTCCAATCCTTAAACGTTTAAAGCCACCAGGAGCTTCACACTTACACCAGATTTTCCTCTGTTAGTCTGACAGCTCTAATCTCAAACCCTGTGGAACTCTGACTTGCGGCCCTTGTCTATTTTTGCCTCCTCTTGGCATGTCAGTCTTGCATGTGTTTTTCACTTCTGGCATTTCTGTCTGCAAGCTGAGTTCCTGTCTCATGTTTTTCATTCTTTATTTAGAGATTCTGCAAAAAACTAACCTGATATATCCTTGTGCAGTTATCAGTTTATGTGACATCATTTTCACAGAAATGCTTCATTAAACTGGAACGTGAGGGCTGTATTTAATAGTCAGCCTCTTCTCATCTTTTTCAGGAGCTTAATAAAAAGCATTTTTTGACACACCAAGAAAGTTCAGGAACTTGGATACATGTACAAGTGACATGCAGACAACGTCTTCTGACTTGTTTCATGTATATTTCAACTACTCTGTTATCATCCGTATCCCAGTTTCAATCCCAAGTGCGGATGCTGCTCTGAATCTGAGGCTCAGTGTCGCACCCATTATTACTAATTATTTATTGCAGCCTCGGGCATCGTGGCAGCGTGCCTCCTCCAATCAAACATTGTTATTCTTCAGACATGGCTATGAGCTGCATCAATTCATTTTTTGATCATTTTTTTTGTTGTCGTTGCTATATTTTTGGCAAAAGTCTGTTTTGACAAGAGGGAAAATGTTCATGTTGAAACATTAGAAAGAAGCTTTTGTTGCTCAGCAGCCTTTTGCTGTTTATTCATCCTAAGTGTGCACGAGCCTGAAGATGTATTACATAAGAAATGAATATTACACTGCATTTCTTTCATATTTCAGGCCTTGCATCATCTCTTCAGTATACCTTTTTTGGATTAACTGGGAAGGAAAGGCAGACTGTTTCAGGTGGGAAGTTGTATGTTTGGACGTTAACCTTTAGGATTAGCAGGAGGCTGCATGTTTGACCCTATGAAGTGACCTTGACCAGTTCAGCCAAGACCCCCTGTGAGACGTGATTATCCTGCTGACGTGTGGATACTTGTGTTATGCGGTGAGCTCCTGGATGGAAGCGTCTGTTAAAGAGGCTATTTCATACACATTTCTGGACTTTGTGGTTATTTCTTAAGTATTTACATTTTAAATATAAAAAAACGTCAGGAAACACTGATTAACAGACCTTTCAATCTGTCTGCATCAAAATTCGGCTGGTTCATGGCTGTTCCCGTCAGGCTTTGTCAGCAGCTCGTTCATATTCATTATTTGAATTTGCTGGACTCAGATTAGCTAACAAACCAGCCTATGAGAGCAAGGTATACTGTTTCCTGCCCGATGCACATGGCAACAGCAGACGTTCTCTCTTCCTGTTTGCTACATCTTATGCTACAGCTTGTAGCAGCAGCATGCTAGGCGTGGTTTCAACTGTGGGAGCTGCTGAATACTAATGAACAAAGGAGTTGTGATGAAACAGATACAGGCCGTTTGGAGTCAGGGGAACTCAGGTGTTATCACCACCTGCGTAGTTTGAGAGATTAAAACTGAAAGAGAAGTTGTTGATCTGTTTTCACACCCACTATGAAGGTAAGAACACCTGTGGAGCTAAAATATTCAACAGAAACCTCAGAAAAAATGTTTTTAATGGAAGGGCCTCTTTAAAACTAGAATAAGCGGGCCATACAGTTATTTGGATAGCTACTCAGTGTTTCCAATTCACACTGAGATTCTGCTCTTTTAGACTGAGAAACTTTAGAACCTTAACGTTGGTCTGCTTTGGATTCTTGGATGTTTTTCACTACAACATTGATTTTTTTGTTTATTTTTCTATCCAGGTATCTTTCTCATGACTTTTATCATGAATCAAACTCTGACCGGGTCTAAAAATACATGAAAAGAAAAACTTTTCTCGTTTATGGTTTCTCAACGATTTATGTTTGAACACAGAAAGAGAGCAATCAAAGGTAAGAGCATCCAGGAGACTGGGCCTGTGTCACTGTGATTGGTGATCTGAGCTGGCCTGGAGGACCGAAGCCAACCTGTCGCTGGTATGGCTAGGTAGGAAGTCACAGAGGCAAGTTGGTGATTGAGTGTGAAGTGGAAGGCAGATGGAGCTGCTGTCACCTGATGGTTCCATTTTTTTAAAGTACGTCATTGTGGATTGTGGCTAGCTCGACTGGTTCATTGTGAACGTCGAGAAGCTTCTGAGAGGAGAAATCTTCCTTCCAACATGTCAGGTTTCTGTAGCTGGTGGTGATAAATGGGTGGGCTAAGGTATGTTTAAAAATCCTTCTGATAACATGTCATCCTTTCCAGCTGATGCACTTCTGCCCCTTCTGAAAGCTGAACTCTGATGCTAACGGTTGTGTTTTAACAAGTCAGACCAAATAAAAGACGGCGAAAGAGGGCGAAACAAACCTCAACACACACCCATCAGTTCTGTTGTACAAACATGGAAGAGAAGGTTTGAGCAGTTTTGGTTTATGGTTGGCTTCCTCTTATCTCTGGAATTTTCTTGAATATTGACATAAGAAACAGTAAATGTTTCTGTCTCATTTGTTCACTGTTTGTTCTGCTTCCTGCCCTCTGTTAGAAGACTCCCTACCTCTCTCTGCTTCTATGCTAATCTAGGGTGAGCATGAAAGAGAAGCAGGAGATCAGGTGGGACGATGAGAAATCAATTAGGACTGTTGGAGGGCATCATTATGCATTCACACCCCCTCTGCGGAGGAAGGCCTGTCACTTTGCTACAGAATCAATATAAATCAAAGAGCTGTGCATATGTGAACATAGACACACCTCACATGTAACAACAGAGAGAGAGTAAGAAACCTTATCATTTATCTACAGTCACATTCTTCTACTACCTTCATATGTTCAAAGATATCTGATCACCTCATCAGGAAGGTGACCCACAAACCTCAAAATAAGCCCCTGTGAGGTCAGAGCTGCTCTTTTTTTCTCTGCAACAGAACTTAAATCAACTATTCTCATTTTGCAGAGTGCTAGCTAAAAATCCCAAGATTATATTGATCTGCTTTTGTTTTTCTCCTGGTCAGGAAACATTATTAACAGACAGACAGAAATAAAATTACTGTACTAAGAGTTAATAGTTTAAAAGAGGAGGGCAGTGGTGACTGTTATGTACAGGAGGTGAATCTTTTGGACAAAGAGCTCCTCTGTCGCTGCCGGGTGTCCTGAAGGGGGGGTGGGATGATTACTCATGATGGAAAGCAGTTTATTCAGTGACCTTTTGTCTCTCTGACTCTGTCTAACTTCAACTCATTTATCCCAAAAAATCAATTTACTGAAAAAACCCAGATACACCAACTGTGATCATTACATTTCTGTACTACTTGTATTAAAAAGAACTTTACTAAAAGTATTAATGCTCAAATAGGATCAGCGTGTCTTCATGCATCATGATGAGATAAATTGCCGTTTTCATTATTATTTATTTTTTTCAGAAAATAGTTTCTTATTTGATCTTAAATCTGCAACAGTTGAATCTTCTAATGTGAGATTAAAAAGCAGAAAGATCTAACGTAAACAAACTGTAGAAAATAGACAACCGATTTTACAATCAGGAACAGATTTCACACAAAAATATTTCTGCAGATTACGCAGGTGTTATCACACTCATCTCAACACACTCTAGGAATGTGAAAGTGATTAAGTATGTTTTCCATTTCCTGTTATTAGATTTATAACAGACGTGATTTAGATTAAAAGAATCTTTAAAATTGCAAAAAATTGTTAACAGATGCTGCTTTGTGTTTCTCTTTAATATACTGTTCCTCTTTCAAGCACTATTTGTGTTTATATACAGTATATATATGAGTGCTTAGTCACACTAGCCTTGCGCTACAAGATGGATTCTCGCGAAAATCCGTTTTGTACTGCTTCATAGAAAACTGTCTATTTGGGTAGAATAAACGTCCGGCCCAAGCATTGTGCTTTGGGGCGGGTGTTCAGGTATGATTGGCAGCAAGTGCCCTGGCAGACAAAGCAAAACAAACATGGCTGATCCGGTTAATGTATGCATAACAGCGGATATTTAATCTGTTTTAGGACTAGAGACTTCTTTCTTCAGTAAAAAATGAGCAAAGGTATAAACTTTGTGCATTTTTTGATGGTAAAGATGTGTTTTGCTTTTCTTAGTGGTAACTATGTGTGTTTTTCTCCAGAATGGAGTTGCAAGAGCTTGATTTACTGTGATTGGCTAAAGACAAATCATCAAAGGCAGACACTTGCTGGCTTCTCCAATCAGATTAAAGTATTATATCAAATCTCCCTCCCTTTTATAGCCAGTTTCAAGCGGAGCAGTTCCAGATGTATGTGTGTCCCCGAATCGAGAAGAGGCGGGGCTACACATAGATCTGTCAGAGCCAGGTTACGGTCACACATTGTGTTTTCACTTTTTTGCTTTTTAGTCTCATCTCTTTTGTCATTGTCCTTTTTCCTATTTCCTGCCTGACAGCTGGAGCATTACATCACATATGTATTTTGAATAAACAAAAATGTGTCTATAATAGATACGAGAAGTTATTGTTTTATTAGAGGATCCTATAGAATGTATAGAACTCTCCTTGGAAATAATTGTCTAATCAGCACATTCAGTTCATATGTCTGATTGCATAAGCTGCCCACACAGTCTAAATAAATAAAGAAAGAAAATTGATTAATTAAAACTGTAAAGATTCTAATTTTCTGCCATACTGTGAAGTTGAGGAGTACCACAGGAAGTAAATCCATTCTCTCCTGAATGAAAAGCATCGTATTTTTTCCTAAAAGTTAAAGCAAGACGCATCTCTGGCTTGTTGAATGGCAGTTTTGTCTCATTTGTGTTGACACTGTCAAGGGAGGTCTGATCGCCTATTTTCTGTCAGATGGAAGAAGTGACAGAGACGTGCAACATTCGACATTATGTTTACTGACAGTCAGTCTAGTGTTTGTGTGTCTGTGTGGTTGAAGAATAAAAAGACGTGGAGAGCTTGATAGAGCTGTCAGTTTGTTGTTATCATCACTGTTTTCCTGTCGGCTTATACACTCAACGTCACAGCTGGTACACAATCTGACTGCTACCAATGCAACTCAAAGACTTCCTGTTTCAGGTTTTGATTTTTTTTCCTGTATCCTCTGTGTCACAGTGCCTCCTCAGATTGTGGTTCGCCCAAGAGACCAGATTACAGCCCCAGGTCGCACCGTAACCTTCCTCTGTGGTACTAAAGGAAACCCTCCTCCAGCCGTCTTCTGGCAAAAAGAAGGCAGCCAGGTAAGAAACTATGTGAACACCTTCTGTTTCAGATGAGTCATACATACATACACTCACACTGATTCATGGAAATTATTGTGCACAAGTTAGAATTAAAGAGATGGAATAAAAATAAGGAAATAATGTGGAAATAATAAGGAAATCAATAAACATGAAAAGGTAGGAAAATATGAGGACCACATCTTGAGTCACTAAAGGTGAAAGTTTGTGAGTCTTGGCTTGACCAGCAGATTTTAATCAACAGGAACACTTTTTATTTTGATGGGTTTTGTTGTTCTGTAACATTTGTTGCATTTCTTTCTTTTTCTTTGTTTATTTGGGTTGTGAGATGTTGAATTTAGTATTTCTGGATGGAACTCCAAGGATGAGGTGAATTTTCATTGTAAACATGGTGAAGGTGGAGCATGCTGGAAACAAACACATTAATAAATACATACCAGATAGTAATTACTTTTCAGTGACTGTAATATGAGAATTATCGCACATGTGGTTTAAATATTTTGTATTTGGAGATGAAGTAGAACTTGTGTGTTTCTTGGTTAGTTTTTGTCATCAGTCTGATTGTGGTAGGAAAGAAGCTGCTGTGGAAGCACGCATGAACAAACATTCCACTTTATTCTCCTGTTAAATCACATTTAGTCTTTCTGTCCGTCCATCTGATAGCAGGATAACTCAAAAACTAATGGATGGATTTTGATCACATTTTCAGGAAAGGTCAGAAATAACCCCAGGAACAATCCATTAGATTTTGGGGGCGATCTGGATTACTGTCTGGATTCAGGAATTTTTTTAAGGATACGGACATCGTACTTTCTACAAAATGTCCACTTGGCGGAGGTCTGTGCTCTCTGAGTGCTTTTCTAGTTCTCTCTGTAAAGATGTTTTTGACCCACTCCACGTATGCAGAGTTGTTTCTTCTCCTTCTGAAGCACGGGTGGTTGTGACATCAGAATGCTTTGGGATTAAATTGTTGTCATGGGGAGGAGAGTTTAGGACTCTGACTGCAGCCCTGTGCTGATCCTGTGCTGATTGGGAGGTCAGAGGACATCCTGCATCCCATCCTCACCCCTGTGGTCTGTCAGCGAGGAAGTCCAACATCCAGTTGGGGGGTGGGGGTCAGGACCTTAAAGGTCAATCAGCTTCAAAATCAGCAGATGATGTTAAAGGCAGAACTGTAAGACAGGAAGAGCATCGTGTTGATCCTGATTGGTTGGAACAGCAGGCGTACTGCAGAGGGTCAGTGGTGTCAGGGATCACAGTGCTGATGTGCACCGAAACCTGCGTTTAGCTCATCCTCGACTGAAAACATGCAGAACATCAACACTGTGATCTCTATGGAGATGACCTGTGAAATGATCACAATCTGTAAGATAATTACAACCCAAAATCAGATAAACATTAGGATGATGTGAACAGCAGAAAAGCTTTTAACTCTGATTAGTATTTGTTTTTATTGTAGACGGAGACATTTACTGTTCTGTCAACCCAGATGCATTTAAACTTTAGAAATAGGTTTACGTATATGATTTGTTTCTGTATTAAAGTTTGAAGTGCTGTGAATCAGACTTTAGCTTGTAGAGCTTGGCAAAAGTTTCTTGTTGTTGTTCCTCCAGCTGCTGATGGATGATGATTCACACGGATTACACGAATCAGAAATCACTGTCAAGCTTAGGCTTTCGCTCTTCCCTGTATTCTACCTGCAAGCATGATTAGTAGTGCTTAGTATAAAATATTTTTGTTTCAAATTTCTTAACCATTTAGCAGCTCATGACTGCAGGACAGAGGTGATAATCCCTGATGATTGATATAGATTCCTGAAAGAAATCGGAACAGTAAATCTCGTCCAGGCTGATGTTTATTCGCTGTCTTCATCAGTTTGTTCATTTTTCTAACAATTTCATTGACAAACTTAAGTTATTTTGCATTGAAGGTTTCGTAGAAACACATTTAAAAAAAGAAAATGTTTGTAACAGTCTGATTCAATGTAAACGGCTTTTATATAATCACATTATGAGACTTCCAAAAGAAGCTTTGATATAGTTTAAAACGTGTAAAAAGAACTGACAAACTAAAGAATGATGTTAAATGTTTTTATGTTTTATAACTAATCTAGGTGTTTCATGTGTCACGTCGCTGCGTGTTCTCTGTGACGAGCCCACCTCTCCTCTCTCAGTCCTGTTCTTCACTGTCATCCTTTACTTTCATCTTCTGTAGCTGTTTGCTGCAGCTTACAGCCACTGTGTATCACTCTCTCTCTCCCTCACACACACAGTGTACACACCTTATGTTCCCATCATCCACAGTGTGTATTATTCACCAAAGCGTGAGACTGCACAGGCCTGGATGCTTCAGAAGTGGGTGTGTGTGTTTGAATGGTGAGAGTTTGATAAGCAATGCAGCATTTTGGAATGCTCAGAAAGGCCTGATGCGGGTGAGCATGCGTGGGTGCCTAGAGCATGGCTCACAGGTATAGATTATGAGGAGGCCTGGAAAATGTGTGTGGGAGAGGGACAACAAGTGTGGAGGAGGGAGATAAAGAGGAGAAAGCAAAGAGGAGGAGGAAAAAAGAAGCATGTGGGAAGCATGTTGGGAATGATAGAAGTGGTTGGAGAGAGTTTGGAGTTTAGAGCAGCAGCATAAATTTAGTCTGTTCAAGTTGTTTACCTCCTAACATACTGGGTTTAGCTGACTCTCATCACTGAGTTCTAAACACATAACTGAATGCATATATAAATATACAGTTGCAGCCAGTGTTAATTTTGGCAAGAAATTTTAATTTAGTTTTAGTCATAGTCTTTTGACTAAAATTCTTTTCAATTTTAGTCACAATTTTAGTCACTAAACTAGTTTTAATTGTAGTCTAATTTTAGTCGACGAAAATATGTGGCAGTTTTAGTCGACTAAAATCAATTGTAGATTTAGTCGACTAAAATAAGTATATTTTCTGAAGTATTAACTTAACAACTGCAATATAGTATGAACATTTTCTTACCATTCCACACTTCATCTGGCGTCTTCCCGGGAGCATCTCAAACAACTACGGAAGCCTCTGCTCACCGCTCAATAAGCCGAGCTCTGATTGGTTCTTTTCACAGCAGCCCCAGCTGTTAGCTTTTTGACTGATTCCTCTCTACATCTTTCTTTTCCTCTGATTGGATTTCGTTGCTGTCTATTTTCGTGTCGTCTTTTATTTGTCAACGAAAATCAACAATATTTTAGTCATAATAATCTACATTTCAATAATAGTAATTCAATAATAATAGTCCGCAAAAATATATTCGTGACTAATATTATGACGAAATATTTTAGTCAACAAAATTAACACTGGTTGCAGCAGAGTAATAAGTAAAAAAAAAAAACACAGTTCTTAAAACAAAGTCGTGCAAAATTAAACAGTTTTATTATTTAAATTTCCACCTAAGCTAAAATTTGCAATCAGTGCTGACAAACTGTTTCCACAGGAGAAAAAACAATCCACCAAGAGCTGCTGATCAAATGTATTGATTAACTGAACATCATCAGTAAAAGCTCCTCTAGATTTCTGGTCTGGAGCATACAGGTGTGTGTGAACAACACCAAGCAGGAAAGACATCATGACCATAGAGAAACAGTCTGGAAAGAGTTAAAGATCATTTTAAAACTTTTTCCAAGTTCATTAATCTACAGCACGAACCATTGTTTTACAATAAATAAATAAATAAATCAGGAACTTGATGTCAGACTTTACAAGTTGCAACTGAACAAACGTGAAGATTCTCTGGAACCAGACAGATGAGACCAAAGAGGAGATGTTTGACCATAATGTACATTACACAGAACAAACACCTGCTGAGTATTTTGCAGTCACTGAGTTGAACTTTGACTTTTTTATACCAAAATATTCTAAAGTGAAATGAAACACTCTGACATATGAAGCTCGGACCAAACTGGGTCTGAAAACAGGACGATGATCCCAAACACAGCAGCACAGAAGTAACCAAGTCAAGGTTCAAACCTGGATGTGGTGGACCAAAATCTATAATCATATAAAAGACTAATAAATTTATAAAGAAGACAGATACCTTTAGTTATAGCTGTTAAAGTGGGTTCTAGAAGCTGCACGGAGCCTCTTTGTTCTAGGTTTTAACACTGTTGGTTTGATCTGAGGTTGTTTTACCTCATTTTAGGAGGCAACAATGACCAGATGACTTTTATTGCCCTTATATCCTAAATCATGATATGCACAAATAAGAAAAATAAATATTGTAATGTCTTTTTTTTTCTCCTGTAGATCTTGCTGTTCCCTATTCAGGAGTCTTCACAGTCAGGTCGATTTTCTGTGTCGCTGAGTGGTGAGCTCACCATCACTGACGTTCAGGTTGAAGACTCTGGCTACTACATCTGCCAGGCCATCAGTGTGGCTGGCAGCATCCTGACTAAAGCCCTGCTGGAGGTGGAGAGCAGTAAGTGTGAACACACAACACCAGAACAACCCGATTACAACGAGTAAAGGGTGTCTGAAAGGGGCAGCAGTGATAGTAAAAATGGAGTCATGCGGTAACTGNGAGCTCTGATTGGTTCTTTTCACAGCAGCCCCAGCTGTTAGCTTTTTGACTGATTCCTCTCTACGTCTTTCTTTTCCTCTGATTGGATTTCGTTGCTGTCTATTTTCGTGTCGTCTTTTATTTGTCAACGAAAATCAACAATATTTTAGTCATAATAATCTACATTTCAATAATAGTAATTCAATAATAATAGTCCGCAAAAATATATTCGTGACTAATATTATGACGAAATATTTTAGTCAACAAAATTAACACTGGTTGCAGCAGAGTAATAAGTAAAAAATAAAAACACAGTTCTTAAAACAAAGTCGTGCAAAATTAAACAGTTTTATTATTTAAATTTCCACCTAAGCTAAAATTTGCAATCAGTGCTGACAAACTGTTTCCACAGGAGAAAAAACAATCCACCAAGAGCTGCTGATCAAATGTATTGATTAACTGAACATCATCAGTAAAAGCTCCTCTAGATTTCTGGTCTGGAGCATACAGGTGTGTGTGAACAACACCAAGCAGGAAAGACATCATGACCATAGAGAAACAGTCTGGAAAGAGTTAAAGATCATTTTAAAACTTTTTCCAAGTTCATTAATCTACAGCACGAACCATTGTTTTACAATAAATAAATAAATAAATCAGGAACTTGATGTCAGACTTTACAAGTTGCAACTGAACAAACGTGAAGATTCTCTGGAACCAGACAGATGAGACCAAAGAGGAGATGTTTGACCATAATGTACATTACACAGAACAAACACCTGCTGAGTATTTTGCAGTCACTGAGTTGAACTTTGACTTTTTTATACCAAAATATTCTAAAGTGAAATGAAACACTCTGACATATGAAGCTCGGACCAAACTGGGTCTGAAAACAGGACGATGATCCCAAACACAGCAGCACAGAAGTAACCAAGTCAAGGTTCAAACCTGGATGTGGTGGACCAAAATCTATAATCATATAAAAGACTAATAAATTTATAAAGAAGACAGATACCTTTAGTTATAGCTGTTAAAGTGGGTTCTAGAAGCTGCACGGAGCCTCTTTCTTCTAGGTTTTAACACTGTTGGTTTGATCTGAGGTTGTTTTACCTCATTTTAGGAGGCAACAATGACCAGATGACTTTTATTGCCCTTATATCCTAAATCATGATATGCACAACCTTAAAACTGCACACTTCCTTTTTGTGAAATGTCTCTATGTGGAAAATAGATGCAAAATAAGAAAAATAAATATTGTAATGTCTTTTTTTTTCTCCTGTAGATCTTGCTGTTCCCTATTCAGGAGTCTTCACAGTCAGGTCGATTTTCTGTGTCGCTGAGTGGTGAGCTCACCATCACTGACGTTCAGGTTGAAGACTCTGGCTACTACATCTGCCAGGCCATCAGTGTGGCTGGCAGCATCCTGACTAAAGCCCTGCTGGAGGTGGAGAGCAGTAAGTGTGAACACACAACACCAGAACAACCCGATTACAACAAGTAAAGGGTGTCTGAAAGGGGCAGCAGTGATAGTAAAAATGGAGTCATGCGGTAACTGTAATATTTATACAGTTAAATATGGTACAGAGTTTTCACATTTAGTGTAACGTCTCATTTTCTCTTCATTAATATGTTGATAGATAGATAGATGGATGGATGGATGGATGGATGGATGGATGGATGGATGGATGGATGGATGGATGGATGGATGGATGGATGGATGGAAGGATGGANCACAATTTTAGTCACTAAACTAGTTTTAATTGTAGTCTAATTTTAGTCGACGAAAATATGTGGCAGTTTTAGTCGACTAAAATCAATTGTAGATTTAGTCGACTAAAATAAGTATATTTTCTGAAGTATTAACTTAACAACTGCAATATAGTATGAACATTTTCTTACCATTCCACACTTCATCTGGCGTCTTCCCGGGAGCATCTCAAACAACTACGGAAGCCTCTGCTCACCGCTCAATAAGCCGAGCTCTGATTGGTTCTTTTCACAGCAGCCCCAGCTGTTAGCTTTTTGACTGATTCCTCTCTACGTCTTTCTTTTCCTCTGATTGGATTTCGTTGCTGTCTATTTTCGTGTCGTCTTTTATTTGTCAACGAAAATCAACAATATTTTAGTCATAATAATCTACATTTCAATAATAGTAATTCAATAATAATAGTCCGCAAAAATATATTCGTGACTAATATTATGACGAAATATTTTAGTCAACAAAATTAACACTGGTTGCAGCAGAGTAATAAGTAAAAAATAAAAACACAGTTCTTAAAACAAAGTCGTGCAAAATTAAACAGTTTTATTATTTAAATTTCCACCTAAGCTAAAATTTGCAATCAGTGCTGACAAACTGTTTCCACAGGAGAAAAAACAATCCACCAAGAGCTGCTGATCAAATGTATTGATTAACTGAACATCATCAGTAAAAGCTCCTCTAGATTTCTGGTCTGGAGCATACAGGTGTGTGTGAACAACACCAAGCAGGAAAGACATCATGACCATAGAGAAACAGTCTGGAAAGAGTTAAAGATCATTTTAAAACTTTTTCCAAGTTCATTAATCTACAGCACGAACCATTGTTTTACAATAAATAAATAAATAAATCAGGAACTTGATGTCAGACTTTACAAGTTGCAACTGAACAAACGTGAAGATTCTCTGGAACCAGACAGATGAGACCAAAGAGGAGATGTTTGACCATAATGTACATTACACAGAACAAACACCTGCTGAGTATTTTGCAGTCACTGAGTTGAACTTTGACTTTTTTATACCAAAATATTCTAAAGTGAAATGAAACACTCTGACATATGAAGCTCGGACCAAACTGGGTCTGAAAACAGGACGATGATCCCAAACACAGCAGCACAGAAGTAACCAAGTCAAGGTTCAAACCTGGATGTGGTGGACCAAAATCTATAATCATATAAAAGACTAATAAATTTATAAAGAAGACAGATACCTTTAGTTATAGCTGTTAAAGTGGGTTCTAGAAGCTGCACGGAGCCTCTTTGTTCTAGGTTTTAACACTGTTGGTTTGATCTGAGGTTGTTTTACCTCATTTTAGGAGGCAACAATGACCAGATGACTTTTATTGCCCTTATATCCTAAATCATGATATGCACAAATAAGAAAAATAAATATTGTAATGTCTTTTTTTTTCTCCTGTAGATCTTGCTGTTCCCTATTCAGGAGTCTTCACAGTCAGGTCGATTTTCTGTGTCGCTGAGTGGTGAGCTCACCATCACTGACGTTCAGGTTGAAGACTCTGGCTACTACATCTGCCAGGCCATCAGTGTGGCTGGCAGCATCCTGACTAAAGCCCTGCTGGAGGTGGAGAGCAGTAAGTGTGAACACACAACACCAGAACAACCCGATTACAACGAGTAAAGGGTGTCTGAAAGGGGCAGCAGTGATAGTAAAAATGGAGTCATGCGGTAACTGTAATATTTATACAGTTAAATATGGTACAGAGTTTTCACATTTAGTGTAACGTCTCATTTTCTCTTCATTAATATGTTGATAGATGGATGGATGGATGGATGGATGGATGGATGGATGGATGGATGGATGGATGGATGGATGGATGGATGGATGGATGGATGGATGGATGGATGGATGGATGGCATGACCCCACTATGTTAGAAGAGAAGGATAGAAAACATAAACACTTAGTCGCTTGACTTTGTTGCACTGATTCTTCTTCCCAAGCAGTTTCACAACCATCTAAACTGTGAAACACGTTACGGCAACATCTCACACAAAGAAATTACAGATAACAACAACTCAACAACTCTCAGGAGAGACGTGGATGTCGGTGATCTTTGTGACTTCAAGGCCCCGTTAGACCTTTTGCAGTGTGGCGTCACAAGCACCTGCTGTTCTGTCTCTGTTTTCCACTGTTTAGCAAAACTCCCCAATGTTCCATTGGAGTAACGTGTGAAACATATGGAGCACTGTGAATGCAAATTAAGTGTATAAAAATAAACACAAAAAACTGGCAGGTCTTTGTACACATGGATGCACATGAACAAAGGTTAGTGAACATCTCAGGTTTGCATTTTTAAACATTTTTTAAAGTAAAAGTGCAAAACCTAATCTGGCAGAGAGCCATTTACCACAGAGCCACCAGTTACTCTGTGGGAGCTTTAGATCACAATTACTGTACATCTAGTTTCCTACAGGAATAGTTTCATTAGTTTATATTTATACACTCAAATTCAAAACATGTTCAATTAATATGAAATAAATCATAGAATAGAATCCATACAGTTAAAAAGCAACCGTATATGTTTAAGTTGGCTCAGTCTAACCTGTTAGAGTTTGTTCAAAGTTTATACAGTATTATTATGTATGAGTGGGTTTTCTCCAGTGACATGTTGTGTGTTTGTGTGTGAATAATTGTCAGTCTCTTTGTGGCCCTGTGATGAACTGGCGACCTGTCCAGGTGTGACTCCGCCCCTAACCCAATCGCTGACTGACTGCTATGCTGAATGGGTCATTTTACAAAAACAGGAATCTATAAAGCAATAATCACATTTTTGAACAAAAACTCAGTGTAAATTATAAGAAAGCTAATAAAAAATGAACAAACATTAATCTAGAAGTTACCACCTCTCATATGTTAATGTGACTTTTCATGTCACTAAAGTCTATGTTTACTGGATGTGCCTTGTAACATGGGTTGGTATGAAATCCTGACAAAATCTAAACCTGATAGAACGTTGACTCTAAGCTGCAAACCGCATGAGAAGTCTCTGCACTGCCTGTCAGTAAAAACAACTTGTAACAATGCTATTATGCTAAAATATATGCTAGTATTTATTATTTGAAACTGTAAAACAATCCATGTCTATTATTCTGAACATTACCCACTCAGATTAACTTTAATACAAGAGTCAGTCCAAAGAAAAAGAAATTATGTTAGACTGAAAGTCATTTTAAAGAGTTTTATCTGGTTTTGTCTCACATATTTTTTACATACTGTATCTCAATATGATTAAATTCCCAAATAAATGAGCTCTCTCACCTCCTGTTTTGTTTCTGTTGTAAGGCAGAAAGAAAAAAAGGTTATTGAATTCTGAAAATATTTTTAATTACGGTTTCAAAATACAATAACATAAACGCTTTAACTTAAGAAAATCCAGATTTCATCCAGGTACAGCATCATCTCACAAAACCTGCACCCATGCATATTAATGACGACTTCTGTGCTGATCTATCAGATATATTTATACGTTTGAGGATCAGTGATAGATTAGAAATTCTTTACTCTCTAAACATTTGTCTGTCCACAGCTACTAGCACATCCTGTACAGTCATGGATTGAGATTTGGACTGCGGTTGGATACACGTGTTGGTATATGCAGCCAGTTTTATTAGTTTACGCATGAGAGGGAAGGAAAGGTCAACCGATCTCCACTAAACAGAAGTACTCAGATGTGTAACACTCACAGCAAACAATCACCTGCCCTTCTCTGAATCATCATTACTTTTTGCATGTTTCTAGAGGGACATGTTTGTCCAAAATGTGTCTTTTTACTGTCAAAAAAGCCACATTTATTATCCCCATCTTTAGCTGAGTGCAGTTCAAGTTCACCAAGTAAAAAACAGCTTCAATAAATTCAACATTCACAGAAAACAAATAATCCCTCATTCATTCTTCACATCGACAGGGTTTTTCCACTCTGTCCATCAACTCACTGACAGACAAAACAAAGGCTTCTTTTAAATAGCTGGGAAAGTTTAGACCCTTTTTAATTTATTTTTTTAATAACCTTGAAAAAAACAACCTATTTTTGTTTAATTCTGAATACTTTTAGAGTTAATTCAGTGAAAAAGACCCGACAGACAGTCATCAGCACCCCAGTGTCAAACACGCAAATCTACTCTCACCCCAACGTGGCACCTCTTACATGCAACGAGTAGAAATTGTTCTAAACTCCAGGAACTTGTGTGCTTTAAGAGGATCTTGTGAATAGAGTCTTAGTTAATGAATCCAGGTAACTGCATAACTTCACTTAACCACTTCCCCACCAGCTGAAGCTTCTCAACTTGGGTTTGATATTTGTTTTGTTTTGCCTCATCTGGGTTGATTTATCCAGATATCTTGGAAATTTGATTGTATCAACACTTTGCAAACATGCAACGGGTTGAAGGGTTTTTGTTCCAAGAACAACTTTTAAACCTTGAACTCCCGACACGCCGTCATAACTGAACAATCTTTTTGTTGAAGGGTGAAACTTTTTCAATAAAGAAGACAAAAGAAATGTAGTTTCTCTGAGAAAGATCCTGAAGAAGAGAAGCTCCCTGCTGCTCTGCAGAGAGACCGTTACTTCTGAGAATGTTTGCCAATAAGCTCTGGAAGAAATTGTTCTTAAAAATCCAGTTTCTTCTTCAGCGTCTCTAAGTCCAGGAGTGTTTTGATGTGGACCATTGTGAGAAAAGGGGGTCACAAGATATGTGTGCTCATGAGTTTCATAAAAAAACACTTGAACTGGTCAGAAAACAAGTCTGATTCATAATGGCTTGAGCTTCCAGCTTCCTGGACTCAAAAGAATCAGACATCTTGGTGTCAGATAACACAGCAGAGCTTGAGGTCTGGTGGGTCCATCTCTGCATGGCTCGGGGCTGTTTTTGCACCAAAAGTAGAAGTCCTCAATATTAAAATGCACAAATAAGTTCCCAGTAGGCAGCACCTGGTAGAAAGACTGGATATTGTTTTGTTGTTGTTGTTTTGTTTTTTACTGATCATGATTTTTAAAAAAGTTATGCAATTTTCCGTGCAGTCTATCCTAAAAAACATTTAGATTAAAAAAAAACAAGAAAAACAGCCTCCAAAATCACTGTTTCATAATGTGACTCTTATTACTACCTCTGTATTCTGTCTCTACTTAACCGTATTAAAATGATGCACTGCTCTGCTTAAAGTTAAATGTTACATCTCTGCGCCTGAAAAGAAAACCAGAATCTGTGTCATTAGCATGTTGAAGTGGGGCAGTAACACAGAGAGGTGGACCTAAGACCTGCAGAGAATGGAGCTTTTCTAGTTGGGACATTTCGCGTGTCACTTGGCAGGATGAGTGTGAACATCTGCAAAACAAAGATAAAAGCCTGAACTGAACCGTGTTTTTCTCTCTTCAGGAGAGTAATGACAATCCAGACTGTCCTCCAAAGCAAAACGTACACAGTGGTCGTATGTCCAGTCATCAAATTCCGACCAAGGGTGACATATTTAAAGCGACCTCTGGCGGTGGTTATGCTGACTGCAGTTTCTCGCTGGCAAAATGAGAGAAACATGGCGGCCTTCCCCTCAATTTTCGGCAGAAATTGTTCTATTTCAAAATAGACAGTGGCTTTAGACTTGTTTTGATAACATTTCTAGCGAGAAATATAAACTTTATTTTCATAATATTTGTTTGGTTTATGGAAACGGTACATAGTTTTTTCGTTTCAACGTACATTTTCTCAGGTTTGAGTGGTTACTAGGTTGTTGCTAGGGACGCCGGTGGAACAACGGGCCGGAAGAAAAGAATCAAGCCGCAACCCAGCTCGACCTAACCCTAACCCTTTGTTAGCTCATTAAGGGCGGAAAGCAAGTTTTCTGTTGTTCTGTAAAAGTATTTGTTCCCATTTTACCGAAAGGGGGCGCTGAGGGTGGTAAAAGCATAGAAAACGCTCCATGGGGTCGTATTCGAGTGCATGGACAAACGTCAACTATGGGCGTATGAGTTGGAGGACTTGTTGTGACAATCATTTGAGCTGAAACTAGTTAAGTCAACAAGTCGACTCATTGAAAAGAAGAAATTAAGTTACTGAAAACCACGTGACGTTATTGTTAAACCATATTGAACTCTGATGATTAGTCTTAGATTTCGTATCTCTAATTTAAAGAATTAACTGTTGCCTTCAAAAGGAAATAAATCTTTGAATATATATGTTTTTTGGTCATGTGGATAATAAACTTTAATATTCAGTCCATGACTCTAGATTCACCTTCTGCCAGTATGTTTGAAACATTTCTCAGTAAATCTCTTGAGACTGTTTGATGTGCACTAATCTTGTTTTAGTTAATCTGATGTTTGCTGTAGAATTAGTTGATCAGCTGGTTTAAGGTACATTTTATTCAGTTTAATGTTTTGTAAATTAGATTTTTAAGTATAATTGAGTCTGATTTGTGTTTGTCTGTATTAAAATTCCTGTTTAGATGCATATAGTTTCTAAATGAAGTAAAATCTTATATTTTTATTAATTAGAAGAAAAACAAGGTTTTTTAATTCAAGCTCTGATGTCATGTTTCTGTTCTCTGTACCTGAAGCACCCTCGGACAGGGTCCCTCCCATCATCCGCCAGGGCCCAGCCAATCACACACTAGCTCCTGGTTCCACCGCTCAGTTCCACTGCCACATTATGGGTAACCCCATTCCCAGCATTCAGTGGGAGAAGGATGGCCAGAGGATCCTGGGAAACGATGGTCGAATCAGCTTGATGGAAAATGGGACCTTTCAAATCACCGGCCTCCAGGTGAGACAGTTAACGGCTTCTCATTTGGTTTAAATTCATGAAATACCAACTTTTTCTTAAGTCGTGTTCACACTCTAAATCTATCACCGTCTGCACACTAATTACAATCCAGATTAAAAATGTTTTCTCAGTTACCAGATGAAACAGTTAAACAGAGAACTATTTTACAGCCGAGTTAACTGGAAAGTTCTTTCAAGAGGAGAAGAGGTGGAGAATAGTGGGGTGTGATCACCATGATAATGAGTCTACAAGGCCATTAGCGGTCATTAGCACCATCTGACTCTCTGCTAATTAAATCTATTCTGCCCAGAATTCCCTTCTGGCTACAAAGCAGCACCTGAGGTCACCCAAGCGTCTGCAAGCCACGAAGAGGCTCATGAGTTAATTGATTGTGGGTTCTGAATGATTAACGATCACTGAGACTTGTAATTAAATCCTCAAAACATCAGAGCAAGTGAAGAGTGAATGAGTGAGATAGAGTGGGATGAGCAGGAGTCAGAGGAAAAAGCCGGCAGTGTGTGTTGTGTTGCATTCACATCATGTGGAAAAGAGAAGCAGTGACTTAACAGCTGATTGCACCATGTTGGAAGTGCTCAGGATTTATCTGCGTCTGCCAAATACAGTGTTGATGTAGGACATGTAATTATGAATTTTATATACTTATTACTTATTACTTACTTATTACTGCATTATAAACTTACTTAGGTTATCTTTGTCTGTTACAACCCTAATAAAACAGACTGATGTAACACAACTATCACAAAGTGAAGAGATGACTGTTCATGAGCAAATATGTTTATTATGGTATTAAAACAACAGAAGGTCATACCAGCTATGGGGGAGAGAGACTGTACCAAATAAATGAAATCAGTATAATAAAACGAGGGTCTGTCTCACAGCGAGTCTAAAAGAAACAGCCAAACAAAAGGAGTACACAGTAAAATCCGCAGAGTAAATTTTACTCAAATTGAAGAAATTTTTACTCTAAAAAAGACAACATTTGGTCCCTGTCTAATTAGAGTAAAATTTACTCTCTTGCCAGAGTTGAATTTACAGAGTAAAATTTATTCCAATCAGTGCAAATATTTTAATCAACATGATGATAATTTACTCAATGGAGAGTAAAAAAAAAGATAACTCTACAATAAAAACGAAGAAAAAAACGAACCTTCAGTGGGCGGGATCTTGCAATTTTACTCCAATAGAATATCCTCTTCTTTTTTGCTCCAATCCTAACGTTCAATCGAAGTGATTTTAGTCTGAACCGAGTAAAAATTACTCATTCAGATGAAAATTATGATAACTCCGAAAAATTTACTCTGCCATTTTTCCTGTGTACTAATCTCCTTATTATAAATGAAAGGGTTTCAAAACACACTCAGCATGTAGCATCAACCTTCTAACATAGTGTTTTTACCAGAAAATGATCTATATGAGGTAAATGTAAAGGGTATCCCCCACTACAAACCTTTAACACATGAACACAAATTACAGCTACAAGCTCTTCATCAGCAGAGTGTCAGCCAGGTGTTTCTTTTTAATGCCTCTGCTTTTCTAATTCACCAGACTGGAGTCCTCATGGTCTAATTGGGGCTGAAGCACACAGGTTGTTTTCCTCTAGCAATCAGTGGTTGAGGGAAAAGAAACAGAACGAGCAGAAACAGACAAACAGATTCTGCACGTGACACTCATGTTATAATCTGTTTGCTGGTCTGAAACATTTAAGAGGGACAAAAACCAAAAACAGAAGAAATCTGTAAGGAGACAAATTCTTTTCTCCAGCTGATATTGTTTTCCACTCTGGCAGTTGTCAGGAATGTTTGTGAGAGCCTTCAGAAGAGAACAGCAAATACAAAACACACACCAAGTGAAATCAGCATGTACCAAATATTTAACCCTAAAATAATCAGTATGATAAGTCAGTTTTATCTGGACCCAGGAGGGGGACAGATGGTCTGTTCTTCATACCCTGCCAGTGAGTAGATGCCATCACCCCTGGACTCCTGCCAGATACAGACTACAGCTCCCCCACACTGCTGCTGACATGTCCTGAACACACAGGAAGTGTGTGCATGTGTGGTGCTGTTAAATGCTATGTACTGGCATGGGGTACAGGATTTAGGACAATTATGCAAGGTAATAAAAACCTGAGGAAGCTAAAAGAGCCTGAGGTGGTCTAGAAGGACTACATGGAGATCAGCTGGGAGTAATCATGTTATAACAGGAAATCAAGTTCACACATTTACCATAAATCCCAGAACACATATGTTATTGTTGATAATCAGGTTTCCCTTCTGCACCAAAGCAAAAACTGATCTGATATGATTAGCAGCTGTCTGTGTGCAGTTGTACAGAGGGTTCATGGGATCGTTCAGCTGTAGACGGGAACAAAAAACACATGTGAATATGACTAGTTCAAGTTGTACTTGGAATGAATTGAATTTAAATTGGACCTGTTTGGTTATGTACGTATTGACTTGGTACAAATAAAATAAATTGAATTACAGTCATCATCATTATTAAAATGATGATATCATCCTAATAAGTAAATCTACATTGGTTTGTTTCATCCTCTCAGCAGAAGCACCGCCCTCTTTGGCCTACCTTCCTTCTTTTCCATCTTCCTGTTGCCTCTTTTGTTTTCCTGCTATCTGTTCTACACAGAGCTCGGGGCTGTTGGCTTCGATTCAGAGTCAGGTGTGGCAGCTTATCCCACCCACCCTCCATGCAGAGACCCCCTCTACTGATCAAACACCACCATCTGGGGATCTGCTTTTCCCTCTTTCAGGCCAACACATTATCAGCTGGTCCACAGGTCAGCTGAAGATCAGGGTCTACAAAAAGAGGAGGAGCAGATGTCCTGGAGGAGGGGGGGCGTGGGGGGGTCACCTGTCCCCAACAATCCTGCACGACAGTCTGACAAGCCACTTAGACCTGAGTAATTCATCTGTCGGCGTTACTGATGAGCTGGTCCACAGATGCGGTAGAGGAGAATGGTCGAGCACAGGCGCGGTCATCATCGACTCATTAGTCATGACAGATTCTGCTGGGTACATACTCTGCATAATGTATAAGGTTTTCAGTGGGAGGAAAACGGCCTGTGTTCACAGAATAAGTGAATAAGTAAAAGCTGACTGTGTTTGCATTGAGTTTGTGGTTTGTATTGTAAACTGACTATTAAACAGGGCTGAAACATTTCACAGCAAAACTGAAAGAAAAAAAAAATAATAATTACATTTTTAAACCAGGAATTTCCCATTGAGATACTTTATCTCTTCTGCCAGACAGCGCTGGTCAAGAGCAGCTGCAAAAAATACCACTCAAATACACAAAATGGAAGATGCGTGATTAAAAACAACACAAAGGAACCTTCAAAAAGGAATAAATAAAGGCTCACTATACAAGAAAACAATACAAATATCCCCTTCACACATCTAAAAAGTTTATTAAAAGCAAAGACATTCTACTGCTGAAGTAGTTCCCACAGTGGAAAGATATCTGTAGCGTCATCAGACATGTAGTTAACGCTTCCATCATGCACTGCAAAAAAATAGTTGTTATCCTTCAAAGTTTCTGTAGTTTCAGTCCCAGAGGTTCTGTTATTTGTTTGTGAATTGTCTCAAACACACAAATGTTTTATGTACATTTTATACAAAACATTCCCTCTGTTATCTCTTTTATACAACTCAGATTCCAAAAAAAGTTGGGATGCATGTTTCATTCTGACTTTATACATCAACTTTCTCATTTGAAAGTATATATATATTTTTTTTTTTTATCATTGCATCCATAATGTTTACTTCACCTCATTTTTTTTATTTATAGTTCAGAACTTTCACCTTTTTAAAACTGTTTTCAGAAAGGATTTGTCACATTACAGATATCAACGTTAAATCCCAAGATGGCGGCTGAGGGCTCCTACTTGGTCCCCAATGCTTCCCGTCCATTCTGGTGGTTTGACTTAACTTATGTAAAAGTTACTAACAGTAGCCATGAAACATTTCTCACAACTGTACTGATGTTGTTTTTTATGCAGCATCATTTATTGCTCATATTAGATGTTGATGAAAGGCTTTTTACATTTAAGAAACCTAGTATTTCCCACCATACATAAATGCAGCACTTGAAGGTAAAATAAAACATCTCATGAGAGAGCAGGAAGAAGCATGAGCAATTCACCATCCATATAAGTTTCACCAGAAGTTTCAAAAACTCCATCTTAGATGGACATTTCCTTGTTCCTTCTTTTATGTAAAAGGGGCTCCTTTGTGGCCCCTGCCCAAAAGCAGCCGAGTGCATCAACAGAAACATCCTGTGAGTCGTTGCTACCTTGACTTTTCCCCAGCGTAGGGACCCCCAACCTTCCCTTCTTTGTAAGCAATTTCACAGCCTGTTTAGCTTTTGGCTTTTCTCCCCGGAAATTTAATAGCCAGCATTCACTCGTGCACACTAGCATCCACCAGGCAGCACATTTATCAAACACCTCTTAATTACATCTGCTCACACCCTGTCCAGAATGCTAAGTAGATGTTAAGCAGTAAGGCTGGAGCTTCTGAAATTTTGAGACCTCTTGCTGGTCATTAAAATTCCATCCTTTGATCCTTCCTCAAGCTCTCCGCCTCTGGTGTGTAGGAATCAGGCGAGGAACATGAAAGCACCAAGCTTGACTCCAGCTTTGACTTCAAATAGGACCACTGAGAATATATCAATTATGGAAACACTGAAATAACTACAATTGACAAAATCTCCAAAGTAGCAGCCACTCACTGTGGCAGATTGTATGATGATCTGTGGCTAATGAGAATAGAAATACTCAAATATGTTTAGCTATAATTAAATCCTAAGAGGAACAACTACTCTGATATTATAATGAAGGAAAAACAAGTAAAATACATAAATATATGCAGCTTTAAAATGTTGTATACATATACAGTGGGGCAAAAAAGTATTTAGTCAGCCACCAATTGTGTAAGTTCTCCCACTTAAAAAGATCAGAGAGGCCTGTAATTTTCATCATAGGTATACCTCAACTATGAGAGACAAAATGAGGAAAAAAAATCCAGAAAATCACATTGTCTGATTTTTAAAGAATTTATTTGCAAATTATGGTGGAAAATAAGTATTTGGTCACCTACAAACAAGTAAGATTTCTGGCTTTCACAGACCTGTAACTTCCTTAAGAGGCTCCTCGGTCCTCCACTCGTTACCTGTATTAATGGCACCTGTGTGAACTCGTTATCAGTATAAAAGACACCTGTCCACAACCTCAAACAGTCACGCTCCAAACTCCACTATGGCCAAGACCAAAGAGCTGTCAAAGGACACCAGAAACAAAATTGTAGACCTTCACCAGGCTGGGAAGACTGAATCTGCAATAGGTAAGCAGCTTGGTGTGAAGAAATCAACTGTGGGAGCAATTATTAGAAAATGGAAGACATACAAGACCACTGATAATCTCCCTCGATCTGGGGCTCCACGCAAGATCTCACCCCGTGGGGTCAAAATGATCACAAGAACGGTGAGCAAAAATCCCAGAACCACACGGAGGGACCTAGTGAATGACCTGCAGAGAGCTGGGACCAAAGTAACAAAGGCTACCATCAGTAACACACTACGCCGCCAGGGACTCAAATCCTGCAGTGCCAGACGTGTCCCCCTGCTGAAGCCAGGACACGTCCAGGCCCGTCTGCGGTTTGCTAGAGAGCATTTGGATGATCCAGAAGAGGATTGGGAGAACATCATATGGTCAGATGAAACCAAAATAGAACTTTTTGGTAGAAACTCAACTTGTCGTGTTTGGAGGGGAAAGAATGCTGAGTTGGATCCAAAGAACACCATACCTACTGTAAAGCATGGGGGTGGAAACATCATGCTTTGGGGCTGTTTTTCTGCAAGGGGACCAGGACGACTGATCCGTGTAAAGG